>CACRXP010000191.1:803463-827030 GCA_902702965.1 Spirometra erinaceieuropaei | reverse complement strand
CCTTGAAACTCGATCTAAAGTTCTCACGGACAGTCACTTAACGGCGAGTAATTATTGTAGACGGAGAAGCGGAGAGGGCGTTTCTGGCCTATTGGCCGTCGTCCGTCAGCCGGCTTTACCCGACTACACGCTATCCAAACCGGGAGTCGGGTGCTATTGGCTGACGACAACTAATCGGCCAGAAATGGCCACTCAGTTTCCTTTGCCCCCGTCCATATTCAGTCCTATAACCTTCCGCCCAAAATGTTTTCGACCTGAGGGCCGGATGCGAGACTTTGAAAAATTCCCGCTGGAGTATACGATGGATATGTTATTTCATTAAATGTTGATTGAAATCCTGAAATGCGTTTCAACTTCGAAAAGATTACTTAAGTAGAATTTTCCTAATAGTCATCATTCCGCACAATCTCAAGATATTCCAGTCACGCCGGGATGGCGGCTTTCGGGCGAGTTTTTCATTGAGCGCCTCCGTAAAATACATTTTTTAAATATGGCCACTTAAGCAGCATGAATGTTCCCATTGATTTTCGATGCCTTTATAAATTCGACTATGTTCTATGGAACGCATGCACACAATGTTCTTTCTTTTACTCACTTCATAGCAAATGACCTCTTCAAATTTTATACTTAAAGAAAGTATCCTTCGGTTCTAAAAAGTTTATATTTATGAAATTTTTTGAGACCGTGAAATGCCCAATAGTTCACCATCGCATCAGCATATTTACAAACGCTGTTCGCAAAATGGGCAACGTGGTCCGCATCCATTACAGAATTTTATGAGCCTTATGGAAATCCATGGTTCTCACTACGTGGTGAGAACACAGCTTGTGGTTTAGAAACCTCGAATGACAGGCCGGGTTCAAAATTATTCAGGAATTAAGAAGGATTTTTGGAGCCGAAAGATACTCCTTCTTCAAGTGTAAAATTTGAAGAGGACGTAATTTTCTACCGAATGAATAAAGAGGAATGTTTTGTGCATATTTTTTTTATAAAACAATGTAGAATATATGAAGGCGTCGGAAATCAATGATAAAAACCCATACTACATAAGTACTCATTCCTACGGAATGCAATTTACGCAGGTGGTCGATAAGAAACTCGGTCGAAGGCCGGCATGCTGGCGCGACTGGAGTATATTTAGACTATGCGATTTGAGGATTAATATTACAACCTTACTTTGGTAATCGTTTCGAACTGAAAGCACATTTCAGGATTTCAGTCAACATTTCGTAAGATAGCCTATCTACTGTGATGGTTAAGGAGCGTTAGTGCCTAGCTTCCTTTGTAGCCTGCTTGGCAAACTGGTATATCGACCATCTGCCCACCCGGCACTTGGCCTTACTAGCACCGGTTCTTGTCGTGAGAACCTGTTTCGTCAGCCACTAACGCACGCACACAGGCCGAGTTTCCACGGCGTCAGCTATTGGCTGTAAATCCGGTAGGACAAGTGATATTGCACTAAATTCTTAGTAATGTGAGGGTGAGAGTTGGCGTTTGGGCAGGGGAACAGGTACTTCTTGAAATTTGGCTCAAGGTCACCTGCAATACTGGCAGGCGGTAACTATTCTCCTGCCCAACCGAAACTCCCCGCTCAAAACTTTTCCACAATGGCGCGTTCGTCACACTACTAAGATCGGTTTATCCTCCGGAGAGAAGGACAGTCTGTCCCCAAATAGTAACTTTTGACGTGGGGATTTTTTAGTAACACACTTGTTTTCCCCACTCAGAGTCTGGAGTCCATGGACAACGGAAAACCACATGATGCGGCCTGTGCGGACGTGCGGTTTAGCGTCAACATAGCCCGCTACTTCGCCGGCTACGCTGACAAAATCCATGGCAAGGTTATTCCCGCCGATGGCAACGTGGTCTGCTGGACACGACATGAGCCCGTGGGCGTCGTCGGAGCCATCATTCCCTGGAACTTTCCCTTCCAACTAGCTGTCCTAAAGATCGCGCCCGCCGTGGCCTGTGGCTGTACCATTGTGCTCAAACCGGCAGAGCAAACCCCCCTCACTGCCATCTTTCTTGGTTCGCTTGTAGAGCAGGCCGGTAGGTGCTTTTTCAAATGTCCCCGAGTCAAATCATCCCCATTGGTTTGTTTTTTTTGTCAGTACTCCTTTCTGCAAACTGCCAGTAAGTTCCACGCAAGTTGATTTTCTGCATCTCTGGTCGGTGTTTCAGATACATTCAAAAAACGTCAAACGCAAAAATGATTGCTTATCACGCTCAGTATATGCATACTTTAAGCGTAACCTGCCTCAAGGATGAAACAGCAGCACTCGCCGTTAAACATATTTCGGAATCTCGGTTAACATTTAATGAGATATCGCCTCGATGCTCCCGAATTATATCCCTCCTTTGAGTATAAAATTGGAAGAAGACGTTATTTACTACCGAATGAGTAAAAGAATGAATATTTTCATGCAGGTTTTCCATAAAATATAATTGAATTTTAAGGGCACCGAAAATCATCGAGAAAAATGCATGCTGCTTAAGTAGTCATTTTTTCGGAGTGTTGTTTCTGCATGCGGACGAAGCGAAGTTCGCTCGAAAGCCGGCATCCTGAGGTAGCTGAATTATTATAGAATTATGCTGCACAATGATTGGTTTTACAACTTTACTTAATCAATCTTTTCGAAACGAAAACGCATTTCGAACTTTCGATTGAAATTTCATGAGTTAGCCCACCTACTGTATCAGTCCTAGCTGCTACCACACGGTGACCTCGACCCCAAATATCTGCCTTGTAAGGAACTCTTGAGGCAACTGTGGAGTTAGCTACTACTACTAATTGTGGACCTCGACTTGTCAGGCTCCTACCTCTTGTTAACATGCCTTCTGCAGAGCACTATGCTTTTGTTTATGAACCCCGAGGAGTGGCTGAATGTCAGGAGCATTACGTTTCAATGATCACTTCTCGTTTTTTTTTATGGTAGACATGATATCGGCTCCTTCCATCCCTTGTTAGGCTTCCCGCCGGGGGTGATTAACATTGTTCCCGGTTTTGGCGAGACCGCCGGCGCTGCCTTGGTAAATCACCCCGACGCCAACTGCATCGCCTTCACGGGCAGCACCGTCGTCGGCAAGCTGATCATGCAGACTGCTGCTGCGCACACAAAACGCGTGTCCCTGGAGCTTGGCGGCAAATCGCCTCTCATCATTTGCGACGATGCCGACTGTAAGTATCAATTTCCGGGGGGCGGGGGGTATAAACTGCGGGATGCTATAAACCCTTTGTTCGTCGTCGTCATTACCATCACTAACACCAATGCTACTGTCACTAATATTACTATTAATAATACCACCACTAACACTTTTTCTTCTTCTTCTTCTTCTTCTTCTTCTTCTTCTTCTTCTTCTACTACCACTACTACTGCTACTACTGCTACTACTACTCCTACTACTACTACTACTACTACTCCTACTACTACTACTACCGCTGCTACTACCACCACTACCAGCGCTAGTATAACCACAGCTACTGCTACTACTACCGCCACCACTACCTCTACTACTACTACTATTACTACTACTACTGCTACTATTGCGACAACCGCTACTGTCACTACTAAAACTACTACTACTACTACTACTAATAATAATACCACTACTACTACTACTAATACTACTACTACTACTACTACCTCTGCCACTACTATTACTAATACCCCTAATGTTACCACCACCGCTACTACTAACACTAATACCACAACTACTACTACTACTACTAACACTGTTACTACTACTATCACCATTACTACTACTATCACTATCACTGCTGTCACTACTACTACTACTACCACCACTACTACTACTGCAATCACTACTGCTACTGCCGTTACTGTTGCTACTACTACCACTACTACTACTGCTGCTGCTACTACTACTACCTCTGCTACTGCTATTACTACTACCCCGAATGTTACCACCACCGCTACTACTAATACTCTGACTGCTATTACCACCACCACCACTACTACTACTATCATTATTACTACTGCTATCACTATTACTACTACTATCACTATTACTACTACTATCACTGTTACTACTACTACTTGGCCACCTGCATAGACATACACCAGAAATAGTTACTTAAGTAATGCATGTTTTTTCCATTGAATTTTGATGTCCGCAAAAGATGTGCGTGATGAGTCGCTTGTGCTTCTTTCTATGGGAATTGCGTTTTCTTCAGGTTTTGTACGTGAAAGAAAGGACTAATTCAACTTTTAAGAAATTCATAATTATGCCACTTTTCGGACACTCGAGCAATAATTCATATATTCTACTGTCGTAAGGTGTAGCAATACAGTATTATATGAAGTCTATGATCCTTTTGATCGAGACATGCATGACTGAGCAGAGGTTACACACCCCAGGGTGGGTTATAACTGGCTGACGACGGCTAACAAAGCAGAAGTGGCCATTCCAGTCTCCCTTGCCCTTGTCGGTAATGCTATTCTGACTGTGCATGTTTACTTCAGGAAGCAGACAGGGGATTTGGTTTGGATACCTTGGGAACACGCGAGAAGGCAGGTTGTGCTTCATATTGTCGGTAGACTGGGGTACTTCCCGTGGTGCAGTTTTAAAAGTACATACTTTCTCATAATAAGAGTATAAAAGGGAATTTCTCCGTATTCATCCCGCGCGCTATGATTGCACCATGACGGACCAGGGGAACCCGGGGAAATGCATGCGCGCTCTTTAAGTGGTACCGCTGTTCCTATTGTAATTTTACTGCAATTATGTTTATTCAAACGCCGTTCTACTCTTGTGTAGGAGTCGCCCTGGAGTCATGCTTCTAGTTAATCGATTTCCCACCCTTACTTAAGTAATCTTTTCCTTTTGAGAGAGTGCGCAAAAAAATCCAGCCAATGCTTCGCGAGGCTCGACACACATTGTGTTTCTGACGCAATTATACATGTTTGTATTACTTTTACTTCGGTTTCCCGGCCCTTACACTCCTCTGTTCCTTCTACCCGCCTTTAAGTCGATAAAGCCACAAAGTGTGCCTTTGAAAATGTCATGTTCAACGCCGGCCAGGTTTGTCTCGCTCCTACACGCACCTTCGTTCAGGCTGGCATCTACGACAAGTTTGTCGAACGGATGAAGGAGATGGCATTGACGCGGAAGGTGGGTGATCCCTTCGACAAGTCCACCGTCCAGGGACCACAGGTGAGTTTACCGGAACTCAAAGACTGGAGGGCATCTTCTGATGTTTCCTCATCGCGCTCATAATTTTCTTCCACATGAAGCATTCTCCATTTTCGACTTATCCACCACCAGTTACACCCCAATCGCGGTTGAGATATGCGAGAGACTTCATCGTGGATCTAGTTGATCATTGCGCCTAACGCTTCACCGATGACCTATCAATGATTTCTTGTCATTGCGCCACTATGAGTGGGACTCTTGACGAAGCAGGTAGCCAATCATGTCGAGCGTCATTCTCGATTGTAGCTGACGTAGAGTTAGCCTCAGTGTGACTATCTGGGGATTTTGAAATGGGTGTTTCACGACCAGGGATAAGTTAGAAGTGGCTTTCGGTATTGATTGCTCGTTGCCAGGCAATCGTTTGCTGGGCCTCCGTGTTGGGGCTCCTAAGGCAAAACCGAACGTCCGTATTCTGGTCTAAAATCAGGCCAACTGCGTGAACCCTGATGCACAGTAGCTTAGACAAATAACAATTTTACCATTTGGGTTGTTTTAGCAAGGGTCGATTACGCTGTCCTGGTCCCTAGTTTTTCCGCAATGTTGGCATTGAAAGTAAAGTGAGCCGGAGGAGGGACGTTGAAATCGTTAGTGGGGAAAGTTGCCGAGGCTGTAACAGAAAAGGCAACCTGATCTATGACAAGTCTGCCGCCAGATTGAAGAAAGTCTAGAACACCCGCAAAAAACCTGGCTGACAGGAAAAGTGGGGCAGCAATGCCCCAAACCCAACGGTAAACCTAACCTTAACCTCAAAAGTAAACTCAATCATTAACGTAATTATAAACCTAACGCTAACCTTAAACTTAACCCTAGACCTGACCGCAAACCTACCACAAGCCCTAAGCCTAACCTTAACCCTGGCCAAAATCCTAACTCCAACCTTAACGATAACCCTACCCGTAGCCCTATCCTAACCCCAACCTTAACACTAAACCTAAACCGCAATTCAGACCCTAACTCCAACCGGAACCTTTAAACTTAACACAAGCCCTAACCCCAAACCCTGTTCTCAGCCTGACACTAACTCAAACCCTAAAACTAACCCTACCTCCAAACCGAAACATCAGGTTTCCCTTTTCCGTTTTAGCTTTGGCTACTTTCCCGTCGACGATTTCAGCATCCTCCTTCGGATTAGTTTACTTGCAATTCTCACATTGCGTTTATACTTGAGACCAGGACAGCGTAACCGACCCCTACCGTTATTTTTATAGATAGTAATATTGGGATGAGTACGTCTAGGGAAGTAACATACTGCCGATACAAGCACAAACGTGGGTTCCAGGAAGTAGTTAGTAAGAAGTGGATGCGATCGCTAGAACAGGAACTTTACTCGCCTGGCGTTTCGGGTTCACACTCGAGCCCATCATCAGAGATAGTACGAGGTATGGATACTTTGTACACAGGAAGATGCAGTATTTATATGATTCAGTCGCTATGCTACTGCATACCTAGGATAACGACCCTCCCCCTTCATCGAAGATGGTAGCCCTCAACGCAACTGCCTTTGCTGCTGATTGGGTGGTTACTGTTGAAGTTCAGTATCTGCGTCATGTTCATCGCTTTCCTGAACACTTTGGTCTTTAGGCCACCACCATCTTTGCGACTGACGAGAACATTAAGTAAGATCAGTTGGTTATTTTTTTATCTCCTCCATCGTAAATTGTATGCCTGGGAAGACGCTGTTGGGACGTTCTTTGAGCGTTGACACCTGATCCTCTGCGATGACGAAATTATCGTCAACATACTGAGCCCAGAATTTCGGTCTGTGGTGTTGGAAGACCTGCGACTCTAACCATACTAGGACCGCCCCAGCGGTGAGTGCCGAAATCGGCGAACCCACTGGTGTTTCCTCCACCTCCTCGTAGATTATTCCGTCAAACTTGAGGTACATCCTGAGACAGAACTTCAGGCGCTGAAGGACGTAGGCCTGCCCGAGGCGATTCTGCGTTTCATTGTATTTGCCTTGTATGAGTAGTTCGACGGTCTCAACTTCCAGATCCTGGGGGATAGAAGTGAGGAGGGACGTGACATCAAAGGAAACCATGATATCGCTTGGCAGGAGACTTACTCCTTAAGATACCATGACCTCATTTGGCAAGAGAATTACCCCTTTTAACCTCCCCGAGAATTGCTTTGACGAACAGACCGGAGCGCCCGACTCAGCGGTCCGAAATTTGAGACGCCGAAACAGCCACTATACCAGTCCGTACGTTGGAATGTCTTTGAGCTATACGCAGACACATACTGCTTTCACATATTATGCTGAGTCTATGGCCGAATAGACTCATGCGATGACTGGCTGTCCAGGGACTGTGTGGAAGTGAGCCGGCGCAGACAAGTGGATGTTGGGCATCATGGCATTGGTTCGTCAGTCGCAACGCGATTGGTCTGCCAGTGGCCAATCAGGCGTATGCGTGGTGTGAATGTGAGATCACAGTAGGAGCATGTTGGAACTGAGTCTTCGCTGCTATGGGGAGGATGGGTCCACTCCCCTGACATTACTACATTACATTACATTACTACTCTACTGAAGAGAGCGATTTTGACGGGTTGCGCCGTGACGATGGATCCGAAGATGTATGCTGAGCCCGATGCTTGCTTCTGAACGTCAGTTGGCAATGCGGGCATGCTGGTGGATGTTGAACCTTTTCAGCATCCATCCGTGGTATTCGAGATTACCTGTCTCCCTCTTTGTTTTGACCCCTTTAATGCGATTGCAGCAGTGCGCCGCGCCTGCGATCTCGAGCAGTGTTCTTCCGGATCACAGGATCGATTTGCTGGTGTCGGAGGAAGCTCCCCCAACTGTCCTCGCATTTGTTCGCCTTTCCTGCGTACGCAAGCAGCAACGTCATCATTGAATAGATGCCGAGACAGCATCCTTGTATTTTCGTCAACATGGCGTGGATTCCGAGGATGCCCGTTCTTTCCAGAATATCAGTGTTCGAGATCCTTTTCTGCCACTTCGCTCTTCGAAGGCAGCTGAAGTGAGGGTGATTTAGCTTCCTTGCTCGACTTTCGAAGACCGTTTATTTCTTGGTCTGGCACAGGCGCGCTGTCAGGAGGAGGGCTCAGTTGCGTGTTCCAGCGAAGGTCACAATGACTGTAGTCGGTCGCCTACCCGAGTAGCTTTGAAGGTACAGCGGAGAATTTCATCGTCGGTCTTAGTGATTCCCTTTAAATTGTACTTCCCAGGTATGCGAACTTGTCCACAGATTCGACACATATTCCACCCGCGCTGAACCTGGAAGCGCTGTATTCATCAGAGGATCCCGGGTAATACATGATCGCCGTCTTTTCAGTGTTTACGGTCAGTGCGGAGTTTACGCGGCCTGAGGCGAGGTAGTCCATGCTGCGCTGTATATCAACTTCGGTCATGCTGTTGAGTGTGCAGTTATCCGCCAACAGGAGATCATGAACACTGACAGAGTGGGACGCGCTCCGATCGCGTTGCGTAGCTCACTCGTTCCGTTGTGCCTTGTGGCTCTCTCTCTGTCAAGCCTCGTCAGCACCGCACAAAGGCGCGTTATATAATAATAATGATAATTAATAATAATAATAATAATAGTGTATTTAGGGTAGTAGGCAATGCTCTTGATGACCCTATTGAAAACGGTACATACAATATAAATGTTAAATGCATATCTTACTAACATTTTGTCAGTAACATGTTTGTTCACGGACAACGTTTTTCCATTGCGGAACAGCAGAGGGTGCGGCAGGCGGTCTTTTCGGTGTATATATGAAATTTTAAGTGCAGTTATATACAATCAGCATAAAGTGCATTCATTTGCATAGTTTGAGAGGGAAAATTTCATTAAAAGTCGGGGATGTGTTAAGTAGGGATGAAATCATGAAATGAAATTTATGGCTGGCCGCAGATAGTCCTGTAGTGAGAGTCGTCGTTTATCGAAGATCAAACGATCCAGCTGCCTTTTAAATACAGCCATTGTATCAGATGTCACTATTTCACTTGGGAGTGAGTTCCACGGTCGAACAACACGCTTGCTGAAGGAAAACTTCCGATGATCTAGGCGTGCACGCTCCCGCTTGACTTTGTACGGATGACCGCGCAGGTGACTCATGGTCGTGAATTCAAAGAAGTCTTCAGTTTTGAACGAACATTCATGCCCGTGGATAATGCGGAATGTCCATAGATAGAATGACATTGGCGAGCTCGTGGCTCAGTGATCAGGTCGTTAGACTTCGGACCAACAAGTCGTGAGTTGGGTATGGCTGGCTGACGACGGCTGACAAGCCAGAAACGGCCACTTCGGCCCCCTTGTCTTTGTCGATAATCCTGCCGGGACTCGTGTAGTTGTTTGCATTCGTCAGATGTTGAGCGGCCGTCCGCAAATGCTGTAGTCGATGTTTATTTCCGGCCGTTCCTCACGGTAGGTATCCATCAACATGGCGGAGAGCGTTTGTCGCCCAAACGCTTCTGAGGGGGCCTCATTGTGCGTGACGCCAGCCATAATTCCGTCATAGAGTTGTCGCACTATTTGCGTACAACGTTCCCGGCATTCGAATTTCAGTATAATTTTCCGGAGTTCAGTGTGATTGTCTGCATCAAAGGCCTTCGTGTGATCTACGATGTTGGTGCAGAGTCTGGTCGGCGCCGAAGACCATGCCGATGACTCCTTGAATTTCAGAGGGTTGTTCAGATTGTCGAATAGGCCGTGGACGCCGTTTGGATATTTCGTTTACGTACTTCGGCCCAGTTTTTTTGTTGGGTAATGGGTCAAGCTAAAAGCGTATCTCGGAGCGAGGTACCTCATAGGAGGACTATTCTTTCCTAGCAGAGAGGCTCCGGGAAACTGATCCTGTAAACAAGCCATGACACACAGACAGACCGACTCAAGTCACCGGGGATGATCCCTTGCTTTTGCTACCGCTTGGTCAGATCTTGACTACCAGTCCTCTTAGAATCATCACTACTACATTGCGTGACCGATCTCATGAAATGTTGGCTAAAATTCTGGAATGCGTTTCCGGTTAGGAAGGATTACTTTAGTGGGGTTGTTATACTGATTATCATGCAGCATAACCCTATAGCATTTCGGACTCGCCAGGATGTTGGCTTTTGAATTCACTTCTTTTTGACCTCCTGCAGAAACCACACTCGGTAAAAATGGCTACTTAGGTAGCATGCATTTTTCCTACTGATTTTCGATGGTCTTATAAATTCAAATATATTTTACAGAAAACGTGCACAAAAGTATGCTTTATTTTGCTCATTTGGCAGGAAATCACATTATCTTCATATTTTATGTCCGACGAAAGTGTGTATTTAGGTTTTAAAAAGTTTCTAATTATTAGATTTTTAGGGCCGTGCGATGTCCACGCATGCAAGACCGCACAAGTCCGTTTATTAATGTTCCTCATGAAATGTACAACACAGTCCGGATCCATTGTAAAATTCCATGAATTCTATGTGGTATCTTCTTAAAGGCATAGAGCAATATATGATTTTCCTTACGGGGAAAGCATGCACCTCGCAGACTGAAATTGCTAAATGCTGATGCAATGGCAGATCAGGCTGAAAATTATTCGGGAATTGAAAAACTTCTTTAAAACCTAAAAATACACTTTCTTCGGGCATAAAATATGAAGACAATGTGATTTACTACCAAATGAGTAAAAGAAAGCATGTTTTTCTGCATTTTTTTCTGTAAAATGTATTGAAATTTATAAGACTATCGAAAATCAATAGGAAAATGCATGCTACGTAAGTAGCCATTTTTTACCGAATGTGGTTTCTGCGGCAGGTCAACAAGAAGTGCATTCAAAAGCCGACATCCTGACAAATCCGAAATGTTCTAGGGTTATGCTGCATGACAATCAGTATAACAACCCCACTTAAGTAATCCTTCCTAATCGGAAACGCATTCCAGAATTTTGGAGAACATTTCATGAGATCGGTCACGCACTGTAGATGATGACTTCTGGGCTTGTTTGGTATGCTCTCTCACACCTTTTCTGTCCTCGCTCAACACTACAATCCGTCAGTCCACCATAGTTTTCCTCCTTTTTTTTCTGCTTACAGATCAGCCAGACCCAATTTGATACCGTCATGAAGTACATTGAGTGCGGCAAGAAGGAGGGCGCACGTCTGGTGACTGGTGGTGCCCGACTGGGCCAGAAGGGCTACTTCATCCAACCCACAGTTTTTGCCGATGTCACTGACGACATGCGCGTTGCCAGGGAGGAGATCTTCGGTCCGGTCCAGTGCGTTCTCAAGTTCAACACTCTTGAGGAGGCTATTGAGCGCGCTAACAACACCACCTACGGTCTGGGTGCCGGCATATTCACTACTGATATGGATAAGGCCATGCGCGCCTCGCAGGCTCTTCAGGCTGGTTCAGTCTGGTGAGTAGGTGTCCTCATGTCCACACTCCTCCCCCTCCGCCCACGAGTGTACAGTTTATAGCAAGTCTTGTAAATGACTAGCGGTCAAAAATCTTGACTGAAATTTTGCCCCTGTCACAACTCAATGCCAGTCTTCCAGGTGTATTTCCTCTCCTGCTTTACAACATCCCTCCCTCAGATACGATTCCTCGTTTTCATTGGCAACGCGCCGCTCATCGGCTGTTCTGTACTGTTCCTGAGACGGACACTTCTGCAGCAAGTGCCTGTTACTCAAGCAAATTTCGGCAGGACCGACGTATGTGGACGTCTGAACAGGACATGAGAATAGGAACAGCCTGAGCCAACTTGTGCCAACTTCCAGTTTAAATAGAGTTGGGTTTAAGGAGGGGCGAGGCAGTCCGCGCCTCCTTGATCTCCACCGCTTTGTCACACTGCCCTCCTCTCCGTCTCACCTTCCCTGTCGACCCGCTACTGGGATGAGCGGGTTGGTTTTAAGGTTATGGTTAAATTAAGGACTGGGTTTAAGGTTCGATTTAGAGCTGACGGCAACGTAAGCCAGGGTCAAGTTTAGGATTAAGGTAGGGGGTAGGGTTAGGGACAAAATTCGGGCAACAGTTTAGTTTTTTATCAGGGTTATTGTTGGAGTTAGGGGGGTGGGTATATGTTGCTCTTTCTAGAATTATGCGCAGATCCACCTATATTACTTGGGCGGAGCATACCTATTCCCCTGTCCTATTTACACGTCCATATGAGTCAGTCCAGTCCACATTTCATCTATATAACTGATACGATCCTACATAAAGGTACTGCTGGTCGTCTAATTACGTGTATTGACATCCATGAAGAGACCTTATTGTCATCTGTCTAAATTCCATTTCAGGATCAACAGTTACTTGGATTTGAGTGCACCTTGTTCGTTTGGCGGCTTCAAGTGCTCGGGCATGGGACGAGAGATGTGAGTTTAACCACTTTTAACCCTTTCCAAGTCTCAGGGAAGACGTTTCATTGAGACTTGAATAGCTTCTCTATGTACGTATCAAACGCCCCCCTCCCTCTTCTGATACGTCCCAGTCATCAGGATAGGCCATCGAATAACGAATGTGATATCTAAGACTGTTGACGCGCACAAGCTCGCTGTAGTGCCCGACTGGGTGTCGTTGATAGCTCGATTGAGCTTTTACAATAGTTCACTCCAGGACGAATCGTCGTCATTCGGTCAATAAATGTTTTGCGTAATACATGTTACTGCAACAAAGTGAGTAGTGTGCTTTCACGGTATAATAATATTGTCTCTCACGTGAATCATGTGTATTCCTCTGATGCACGCTACTTACGTTTGACGGACCGCTCACTGCCAAGACATTTAAAAGAGTTGACCGTATCGGCCTCAACCACAGTGGCGAGACCACTTTTTGTGAGAAGAACTGAGGACGCTGATTTGTTTGAGTCATCTTCACTTCTGCTTTATGACCGTGCCGTAAACGTCGAAATTGTTTACGGTCTAAGCAGTTTTACATCGGTAAAGCTAGAATTACGTCATCTCTGCCCCTCCTATGAGGAAGTTTCCCGTGTTTTCTTTTATTGTAGGATTCATTTTCTTTCTGCCATCTCTGACATATCAACTTTTTGTTTGGCTGTTTAACAAAAAATCCGAATTTGCCATATTTAGTAGTTCACTGCGAATAGAACTTCAGCGAACGTGCATTTTTGGTAATTCCACATCAGACTTAGATAGGCATAGTATCAGAGGACATATCGGCACTCATTCATCATTCAATGGAGATCACCTGCTGAGGCAACGTGACAGGTTCAGTAATGCGATTAGAGCTGGGGAGTATGATTGGTGCCAAGGATGAGAGCGCGGAGATCTCCTACTCTGATTGGTGGACTAGGCGGATGTTAGGTCACATGTCCTAGGGTACCTTGATGGACTTGATGAGACCAATCACAGACGGTCAATTATGCAAGTGTTTTCGCAACAGTCTGTACAATTAGACAGTGGTGGTATGACTAGATTCGGGGAGAGTGTTACTAGTGTTAAGGTTTGGAAAAAGTGAGATTCCGCATCGGAGTCAGCTGCCCAAGCGGATTTCGGGTCGGAATGAATTTGACCATGGTGAACCTAATGAAACTACCACCGGTTGTTCGACTGTGCAACCCCTTTCACAACAACTCGTTGTCTGAGGCATAAGTACACATTTAACGTTGCCTTTTTGTACCTTTCATGCACCTCTATCACTCTTCCATGAATCACATTCCATCCTTTTTGTGCTTCGTTTCAGGGGAAAATACAACTTGGAACACTTTCTGGAGGTCAAGACTATATCGATGCCTGTTTCGGTGAAGAACTCCTGAAGTCACATTCCTTATCACTTCAGTGTCGAAGGTTAACATTTGTCGCACTGCTTTATAAATAAAAGCCTGGCAACTTCCTCCATGTTCTTGCCAACTCTAAGCCTCCTAAGCAGGCATACGTCACTTCATCTTCGACTTCAATAGCAGTTAAAATCGACATTAAACTGTTGCCTGCAGGTGATGTACAATATGTGGCCTAGTTACACGGGGGCCGTTGGAGTTGACCGCTTTTTGGGTCGGCTCGCCAGGTGTACAATCATGTACCGATGCAGCCAAACCACTGCACGTTCTTTAGTTTTACATCAGTGTCGCAAAGTTTACTTGATAGTACAGGCGCACCGCATATCGATCGATTTTGCCGCGGATACCAGATATTGGCCGGCAAAATCAACCGCCTTGAGGAAGAGAATGAAAAGATTAAAACTCTTGTACAATGTAGGCTAGACACAGTTGACGATACGAATATACCTGCTGGAAGAATAACTAGAAGTAGGGCCAAGGGACGTCGCACAAAAGACACGCCAGTAACCGCAGCTGTCACGGCAGCCCCAGCACAAACACTTAAAATACAAGACGAAAACAACTAGCAAAAAACGAAAAAAAAGCAGAAAAGAGAAATCTGGCAGCAAAAAGGTCGAGGGAAATGGACAGTCGAAGAACCGGAACCAGCGGCGTCGGAGAGCCATCAGGGGAAATGGCATGGGTCCTAAAACCCTCAAACTATCGCAAAAACTTTCGACTTTGGTGATAAGGCAAACAAAACAGGGACGAATGAGGATCTTATTCGACTGTGGCTTACATCATCGTCAGATCATGGAAACCACCGTGATCTCGAAGGAGTCGCCGGACAGAGGGCAATGTCTGATCATTCGGGGACTTCCCGAATCCACAGCTAGTGCCTCTAAAGAGCGGGTCTCGACAGACCTGCAACTCTTTCAATGTCTACTCAACGAGCTTCTGCGCTCCGATGAGGAAATTTCGGTGCACAAGGCCTTTAGGCTTGGAAAGCGCTCAATCGACACATCAGAGCATTCACGTCTCCGACCACTTAAGGTTGTGCTAGTTAACAAAGAACAAGTAGCACTTACACCAGCCGCGGCGTTTTTTCAGCCGGACTACACACTGTCAGAGAGAATAAGGCGTCGACAGTTAGTTCTGGGATTGAGAACAAGATTGCAGAATGGCGAGACGAATCTCGTGATCTACAACAACCAGATAATGCAGCGTCCTCCCCTAATTCGCTGGACGGAACCGATTCGAATGAGGGCATAATAGGTCCCTTAAATGGGAACTCAAGCAGCACCATAATAAAACGCCACATAAATCTGAAACTAGAGTTTTTTACACCAACGTGCAAAGTATACTGCTCGAGTTAGACGAACTAAAGATCCACATCTGTGACCTTTCCCCCGTCGTTGTCTCTTTGACAGAAACGTGGATGACCGCCAATTAGTGCGACCAGGATTTCAGTTGTTTCGAAGAGACAGGAGAGAGCGTCTGGGAGGAGGAGTCGTCACTTACGCAAATCACGGCCTGCTTGTGTCAGAAAAAAAACAGAACAGTTTGCCTGCAACGCCGAGACTATCTGGCTCACTATAAGGGTACCAGGATCACATAGCCTTGAAGTTCTGACCGTCTGTCGACCACCGAGGAGTGATCCCGAGGCTAACGTTCGTCTGTTAGAGGAGCTAGGACGATTTGCTCTCCGGCCTGATGTCCTGATCATGGGCGACTTCAATGCACCGCTCATTGACTGGAGTTCACTATACGCGCGCGGCCCAGAACTACCTTTCGACCGACGCTTCTTGGACAGGGGACTCAGGTCATTTCTCACTCAGCACGTCTTATTTCCCACGAGGGTGCGTGAGGGGCAGCAATCAAACTGTTTGGACCTGGTGCTCACGAAATCGCTGGACAGCATAGATGAGGTGCAATGTCTGCCTCCCTTAGGCCGAGGCGACCACATCGTACTTCATTGGGATTATTCAATCTTTTCCGTGCCTGAACAGCCGACCAGAATAAGAAGAAATATTTGGCGTGGTGATTTCGAACAAATGAATGCCGAAATCAACAATATAGATTGGGAATCAGCTTTTTCAGAAATATAGCGGAGGATTGGAAATGGTTCAGTGAGTTATTGCATGTTCTCCCGACAAACCACTGCCTGCCTTCGCGGAAAGGGCTAAATAATCGACCCCAGTGGCTGACTCTGGTGTTCAAAAAGGAGGTAAATAAAAAGCGAAGATTGTGGCCGAAATCTCTCACTGATAGGAATCCTGTATCCATAAACGCATACAAAGCACAGAGGAACTTAGCCAAGAGACTTACCCTCAGGACACGACAAAATTTTGAAAAAGGCCTACTGAATCGTGTTGTGGAAAAATCCTAAATTATTCTACAGCTACATAAGAAGCAGCACACCAATCAGATATCCTGTCCCCCTCCTGAAGACAAGCGGAGACCTAGAAATCGGTGAGGATGGAGAAAAAGCTGAGTACCTTTCACAATTTTTTAAATCCATCTTTACTACTGAAAGTGCATTTACTCCTCCCGACTACGACTTTGATGAGGGTCCAAAAATTGAGGCTGTATCTTTTGATGAAGCGACTGTTCGCAAAGAGCTAATGAGGCTAAGTGAGTCGAAATCACCAGGTTCAGACGACATACCGCCTAAGTTACTGAGGGAGCTCGCTGCTGAACTAGCCGGACCATTGTCCATACTTTTTCAAGCCTCTTTCGAAGCCGGCTGTCTATCCGCCGACTGAAAATCTGCGCGGATCACACCGCTGTATAAAGGAGGCAGCAAGGCCTCTGCAAACAGTTACAGACCAATCAGCCTTACCTCCATCTGCTGCAAAATCATGGAAAAAAATAATTAAACAAGAGCTAATGAGCTTCCTAGAGCAGCATAATTTGTTATCTGATGCGCAGCATGGGTTTCATAGTGGCAGGTCTTGCGTGACTAACTGTTTGGAGCGTTGGACTCGGGCAGTTGATGAAGGCAATGCGCTGCATGTAGTCTATATCGACTTTATAAAGGCATTTGATAGTGTCCCACATCAGCGCCTCCTGAGCAAATTGAGCTTAAGAGGTAACCTCTTAAAATGGATTCAAAGCTTCCTATTTGATCGTTCTCAAACTGTCCACGTCAGTGGTCAGCTGTCGACGGAGGTTGCCGTTGAAATCGGTGTTCCCCAATGCTCAATTCTCGGTTCTACTCTGTTCATTATTTACGTCAACGAATGTGACAGTGAACTGGATTGTGGTGTCACCATGCCTGTGGATGATATTAAGCTCTGGAGCGTCATTCGAACTGCCGACGACAAACAGCATTTGAAGGCGAACTTAAACCGACTCCAACAGTGGCCAAAGTGCTGTCTTTTGCCGCTCACTGAGAACAAGTGCAATATTCTACGAGTCGACAGAGTCCGCTCTGCGAGCCACATGGCTTACTGCCTGAATGGTATTACACTACAAGAAGTGGACTCGCAGAAGGACTTGGGAGTATGGATTACGATCTCGCTCAAACCCTCGCTGCACTGCACGAAGGTAGCCAAGTCTGCGATGTTAGTTCTCTACCTTGTCAAACGGACTTTCTCTGCCCTTGGTGAGGACTGCTTCGCTAATGTTTTTCGAACGTTTGTGCTGCCGCAACTGGAATTTGCTATGCAAGCTTGGAAACCCTGGATCGCGAAGGACCTGAGCATCCTCGAAAGGGTTCAAATACGTGCAACGATATTTGTGACGCGTATCATACGCAGCCAGGAATGCAGCCTCTTACAGGGGGACTTCATCGAGTTAGCAACCACCACAAACCAATGAGGTCATCAATTCAAACTACGTGTGGTCGAGGCCAGGCTGGACACATGAACATTCTTCTTCTCTAACAGAGTGCTTGAAGCTCGGAACGCCCAGCCTCCGGATGTCGTTATGTCTGCTTCCGTCGAGGTCTTTAAGGGGAAGCTGGATTGGTATAGCGGTGCCCACTAAATTACCATCCGACGTCCGAAACCTTGAGAAATCCTATATTACTGCGTACTATGTTTCAGTAGCATTGTTAATTGAATTTCGTATTCAAAAGGCAATTTGACGAGCATACGTCTGCTTTCGATAAATTCTCCTCAGGCCTGTACATTTATATGGCTATTGAAGTAATTAATTAAAAGATAAGGGCAAGTAGATAATTAAGCTGTAGCTCGGGTTTGGGGAGGGGAGGGGAAAGGTGAAACTCCACAATTCCAGTCAGCGCCAGGGAGAAGGTGGGCCCCCGGCGAAGGTAATTACATGCGGGTGGCTTTGAACCATGGCAACTGTGGGACCTGTATGAAGTTCTTCTGTGCGCATAGGACCGATTCGCGTAGCCTGATCGCAGCCGCCTCTGCCGTAGCCAACAAGCGCTGCCCAAAAAGTTTTGGATAGCTTGATGGGACCTTGTATCAAATCCATCGCCTACGCTTACTGGCATGCACCTATGCAACTTTTGTCACTGGGAATATTATTTCCTTTCCTTCATTCCAAACGACCACTGTACTACTGCTTGTACCACTAACGCTCGAGACAGTTCGCCTATCTGCACAGAGTTGACGCTTTTCCGATTATTTGCTACCTTTATGACACCTTTTCCAGTTTTTGAGATTTTTCAGTTGCTTGTAAACAAATAGGGAGTTCAAAGGTGAAGACCCACATTTCCCTCAAATAAAACTGAACTGAACCGAACTGAATCAGTAATAAGGAAATCAGATTGTGCGTAGCACGCGTAGACGGGGGTCTGGCTCTGTCAGCAGTTGCGCAGAATTTCATCACCAGCAGATTGATTGACAGACTCGGACCAGTCGGCTGGTGCATGAAAAGAGGGGGTAAAGCCGACACCAAGGAACCCCTCCTTGCGGAACTCAATGCATTTCTCTCCGCAATAAATCTGACGCGCCTGAACCTGTCAAAATGTGCCAAAGCTGGGGTTTGTAAGGCCGCCAACGTGCTCTATGCGGTCAGGGACTTGTGCTTTTGGACAGACTGGATGACTGGGAATCAGGTTCAGTGACTCCCTCTTAGCCAGACCCCTATGGCCCCCCGGCTGATGTGGGGCCGGAGCCCCCATCTATGCCAAGATTTGGTACATTATTCGGGGGCCAGGTCGTGTGCGGAACGCGTAGTTCGACCGTTTAGCTCTGTCAACTACTGCGCCCGCGCCCACCTACCGTCCTTCTGGCGCTTTCAGCGGACCCAGGTGGATGAGGGAGGATCCAGTGCGACAAATGCAGCGAAAGTCTTGCTAAATCAATTCACGCAGGTGCCACGTCCAGGGGTGCAAAGTGCATGTTGTCGGTGGCAAAGGTCAAACTGTCCAACTTTATACAAGCTGTCGTTAAAGGAGATTTTAGGTGCTCATTGGCATGCAAATGATTTTGCAATACAAGATGACTGTTTTAGGTTAAACATCCTTCCATCCGCTCCTACAAATCAGACTACTTACGTGCGAACGCCCTCCTCTTATTTCCCACTTCACGTAAGCTGGTCCATATTTTCGGGAAACGCTTTACGGGGAAGTAATTGCCTATAGTGATGATACATGGAAGTGTTGTCAACAGTGCATGCTACGCATTCAAGTCGGTTGTCGATATGCACGGGATAAGCAAACTGTTTGCTGCCAAGGCACACATGTTAGATAAAAGCTAATAGGCGAGTTCTGGGGGACCAGCTCAAAGCCTATACTACCCTTCTCTGCGCCTGTTTCTTATGCTGAGTTCGCGTGAGAGTTCGAGACGTTGGGTCAATGGACCCCTTGTTCCAGCGATCACATCTCCTTCTGAGCACACGAGCCTTTTTGGTACAGTTCTTAAGAATCAAATAGTTTTTTTATTCTTATTGCAAAACACGAGTAAATTTACCGCAGTTGGTAAAGGTAGTGGCCAAGTTGTGCCATTTGTTACAGTGCCGCCCTGAACAACAGCAGTGAACAAAGCATTTCACTTTTCGACCACTTTCTGTGAAGAGTATTGAGAGCTGTGTCCTGGCTGACAAAATCGTATACAGTAAATGTCGCGAGCTATGCCGTTAGGCACCGGTAGGGTTAAAATTACTTCGCCTCTGGCCTGCCGATAACGGAGAGTAGGTAGATTTAACGCAGGCAACAGCTGTGGGTATTCATGTGAATTTAATTCGAACACCATTTGTAGTACTTCTCTATACCCCCCACCTCAAGTTTATGAGTGTGCTTCTTTCGGCGTGGCTCCCAAGCGTAAACATCGTACTCTAGATGCGGCGGAGCGTCTGGGCCGGTTGACGCCCAATGTACTACTCTCATCGTCGTTATCGTAAGTCTAGCCATCGTTGTCGGCTGAGTTTCGCTAGTTAAGTTGTCTTTTCAAGCGGGACCAAAGTAATTGACCACTCGGGGGACCCGCAAGCCCGTGAGCCAGGTGGCCGAGCAATCATCACGCCAGCATCCAACAAGGGCAACAGTCCTTGATGAAGGGGAGCGCGATTAATTGCTATAGGTATGCGGCGGCATAGCGACTGCATCCTATAAATATTGCAACTTCCTATGCACGAATCACCCGTTTCTGTCACTGTCTCTGGGTTCAAGTGAGAATCCGAGACGTCAGGTGTATAAGGCCCTTGTTCCAGCGATCGCTTCTACTTACCAACTAGTTCCTGGAACTCGCATCTTCCCTTGTGTCGGCAAGCGGGACCACGGTTGCCGCATGGGCTTGTAGGCGCTGCAAGCCGTCTCCATGCAGTGTTCACCGTTAGGCCTACGAAATGGGGCTTCCCGAACCCGGTGGAGTAGAGTATAGATGGCGGCCTTGCCGCGTTATATCAGCTCACAGATCTCTACCAGAGGGGTGTTTGTCTCCATAGAGTCAGAATCCTAACGGTCTCTGCATCTGTCTTCTTCTTGGAAGCCATATTGATTTAGAGAGTCAAGTGGTCGCATGGTTCCTTCTCAAAACCGAGATGGTATGAGCTAGGCGTGTTGGGTCGCGAGTCCTAATCCTACTGGTTTATATGGTGATCTGCTGCCGCCGTTACTTTACACCAGACTGATAAACACAGCATGCGACGGACTTTATAAAAAAATTATCTATGGTTATCTTCTATATGGCTTCTAATAATACATATTGTTTAGGCCAGTTGAACATGTTTTCAGCCTCTTGTATAAATTCTGCCGCAGAAATGGCCGCTTTAGTAGTGTGCATTTGACCACTGATTTATGATGTCAGTGTGAATTCAGAAATAGCTTACAGAAAATGTGTACAATTCATTTCCTGCGCTCTTTTATAGATAATTACATCCTCTTAAAGCACTGAATGAACTTTTGAAAAGATACTTGTTAGGTAATCGAGCCGATTATTCATATACCTCGATACTCCAAGGTGTAGTAATGTGATATCATGAGCAGACTAGGAGACTTTCGCAGCCTCAATTTCGTGAACAGAAATGACATTTATTTTGGACCCCTTGCTAACATGAAAAACGCTGGCCGGGTTCCACATTTCACTGGTATCGGTAAACTTCTCAAAGTGCTGAACTGATCCATTCAAATATTACAAAAATTTTGTTTTTTTTTCAAATATAAGATATGCAGATATAAAAATCAGTCGAAAATACGCATCTTCCTCAAGTATTACTATTTCTTTTTCATTTTAATTCATGCAAGTGACTGGAAACAGACCCATTCGAAGGCCAGTTTTCGAATAGCGACCTTTTACTTTTGAAAATGTGTCAAAAGATGTTGATCAGCCTGTAACCCCTCAGACGACACTAAGCCTTCCGCCTCTGACACCCACGCCGCGCTAGGAGTCATGTGATCACGACCCCTGAACGCCGGAAAGTGAGCATATTCAGCCCCGAGGATAGCCAATCACAGGCGCCCACCAAGTCCACTCTCACCCAATTAACTGACCAGACTGACATTGATTAAATCTCACGTGACGCTTATTCACGCACGCCCACGTCACTTTGGCGTACGGACGCTGGCGGGCCTACAGCTGGCCCCGTGTCGGGGGCTCTGATAGCCACCGGGCTTCTCTACAGAAAATACAGTACTCCTACTGGAGTCATTCCCCTTCACCTCCAAAGCGGGACTGGGCCGTGATTATTGTGGCGCTCTGAGTGCACTATCACTGCTTAGACGCCACAATTCCACGTGGTGCAAACAGTTCCATTCTCATGTCAGGTGAACCATAAGAAACAGCTACGAGTCTAAAAGTCGGGTGTAAGTGAAATAACCCACGGATGTGGCTGCTGCGGTTGGTTGACGTTTCATGGTATTAGTACAACGACCGAAGAAGGCCCTCAACTTTGGGAATGCTGCAAAACATGATGAGCAATTACGCTGTCCGCCGATGAAACTAACATCCAAGAGTGTTTCATATTGACCCAACTGTGAAAAATTCGGCGCCTCGGTGGGATTCGAACCCAGGCAGTAGGGGGAAGGCTTTAGTACACCCAACGCTCTAACCACTTGAGCTGCGATACCCCGCCGGACGACGCGAGTTTAATCACATTTGGGTTAAGTTACCCGCCGGACATACGCCTTCCATTGGTCCGTCACTATGACGCTACCTTGGACCACCCACTTCTTAATTACGGCCTTCAGGGAAGGCCAGCTCCGGTCGTTCACTTGCTTGAACAGAGCCTTCCTCCTGTTCGTATCGTACATGCCTAGAAATGGTTACCTAAGCGGAATTTCATACCCAAAATCCAGCTCTGCTTCTTCAAGCGGTCGACGTTGAACTTGCGTCTCGTTATCATTGTTTCATCCACTTGGACTTCAAAGTTTTCTTCCCCTAACTGCCTCACCTCCTCGAGGAGGGCTTTCGTGTAGACATCTTTCCAGATACCATAACACTCGACTGCCGTATTGGGACTGATGTCTACAGATATTAATTATTCGAAATCTGCCAAAACATCTATGAATTACGTGAGCCTGGTAGTCATCTGGCGGATTCTAGGTGAATTACTTAGGAAATCCTGGTTGAGCAGTCAACTCACTGTATCAAATATGGCGGATTCCAGACGTTGCAGTAGGTTGGGGGGTAACTTGACCCAAATGTTATTAAACTCGAGTCGTCCGGCGGGGCCTCGTAGCTCGAGTGGTTAGAGCGTTGGCTGTACTAAAGCTTTCCCATTACTGCGTGGTTTCGAATCCCGAGTTTTTCACAGTTGGGTCAATATGAATTATTCAAAATCTGCCAAACATCTATGCATCTAGACGTGTGTTGCCAACGCCCATTTTCCCGGTCTGGCGCCCTTGTTCAAGGTCTCGCTGGCTCTAGGTCACTCACTCTCGCGGCGAGTGGCTTCGGGCTCTCTGACCTGCGGCCACCCATGCGCCACAGCGTTGCAGCATACGTCACTGATAAAAAGCAAAAGCGATGGATGGACTAATGGCTTTATTCGCCTGACGTTTCAGATTCTTACTTGAACCCATCATCAGAGGCAGTGACAGAAAGAAGTGATGCATGCACAGGAAGTTGCAGTATTTATAGGATGCAATCCCTATGCTACCGCGTCCACATGGTAATTGCCCGCTCTCCCCTTCGTCAGGAATTGTTGTCCGCTCGTGCTCTAATGGCTTGATGGCAGGTATGCAAGTTGTTAATTGCTGAAATCTAATCACCGGTGTTGGA
>CACRXP010000191.1:788287-801615 GCA_902702965.1 Spirometra erinaceieuropaei | reverse complement strand
AAAGAAGGCTGTTTGATCGCCGGGACGATTTCTTTATTCGTCCGAGATTTCAAAGTCGCACAGGAGTCCGCCGCCAGAGATAAAAGCGACAAGAGAACTGACATAAAATTCACGAGGGAAGGAAAAAGTCTCAGCAGCCACCTTTTGCTGACGTGCTTTTCAGGTGGAATCCCTTCGGCTAAATAAAAATAACGGTCTACAGGAAGGCGACGAACAGCACGCAGCTTCTCAGCCTTCATAGCAACCATCCGGTGGCTCAAGAAGAAGCTACGGGAAAACACTTCAAACGGTCACAGACGCGTTGCAGCAAAGCGGAAGCAAAAGCACGTGAGGCCCGCGATCAGTTTATGCGGAATTGCTATCCGAAGGTATTTATGAGCCGATGCCTACGTGTTGAACCGCGGAGGACCTACCCGGGAACAGCACCCATGGTATGACATGCTCCACCACATATCAAGGACGTGTCAACAGCGACTGAGCGTATTGTTGCAGAACTAGATGCCAGAATTGCACACCGACCCAAAGCTACCATGAGCGGCAGGGTCAGACTGAACGTATGCTCGGATAGCGCATACACGAACATAGGCTGTCTGTGCAAAGGGGCGACGGATTATTACAAATGGATGCCCATACATGCGGAACGGGTCACGAGGTCAACTTTGTAGCCACGATGACAATCGCTCCCGCCAAAAGCGGGGTAAGCTGCGAATTGATTAGAGCCTGGGTCTCAGATGAGAACTCAGCCGATCGATGTATCGATCTGATGTCAGCACATAGACCCCGGCGCTGTCACTGATGTTTGATTGGCCCATACCCCAAATAACTGTTGAGTGTTCTGTTACCTTTACTAGTTCGAAAGCTCGGACGAACAAAGTAATTGTTCTGGCTACCGAACAGCCTTCTTCCTCCCTACTTTTACATACACCCATAATGCGAAAATTCGTCTCAATTCGAGATGTATGCTTACTAGTGCTCAGCTTGGCGTAAGATTCGGTCAGTCAATCCCTTGCGCAGTTGACGCCAGCTTAAGAGTCTTTTAAAGAAATACTAGGACAGCTAGGAGCTGACATCGGAAAGCTTGGTCGGATCGCTATTGCCAGAGCGTTGAATGCGCAAAAGTGAACAGTAGTGTAAATGACTTGTCCAACTAGTTAGCCTTGAGCTGATCAGTAACTTGCTTCAGTCGTTGTCGTGCCCTTTTGGTGGAGGATTGGCGGGCTTGACAGCTGCGTGTTCCATGGTCGAACGAGGGTTGTTCAGTCTGGTGGTTCTGCCTGTCTTTCGTCGGATTTGAGTTCGATGCTGCCGTCTTGCCCTGGTCTCAATGGCGGGTACTGGACATTCGGCTTCTCCTTTGAGTGAGTTCGTTGGGGGGCCGCGTCTGCTCCGTTTTCCTAAGTTTGATGCGACCATATTGTCCTGGTCTTCATACGTGTAATGACGCAGGACTTTGGAAGCCGCAGGACATTTTAACTGCCTGTTGACTGGGTTGACGTCTGAATGTCAAGCCTCAAATGCGAATTGTTCTGTCCCTGAGCTGCCTCGGCCCAAGATGGCCTCTACTTGAACATCAAAAGGTTGACCAGTTTCTCCAGTGTGCGTTGTAAGCTGTGATTTTGGACTCAGGCAACGAGTTGCCGATTTCTGATCGTGTAGGTGTGTCTACTATTTTCATCCAGTTTCCCCACACTAGTTTCAGTTACCCCTTATTTAAACATATCTTATAGACAACCGACACGCTTTCGGTAAATGATAGCGTGTCCTTAATTTGCTTCAGACGGCGACAAATTGTTGCATAGGGTCGATGGACGAAATCTACTCCAACGAGATGCAGCAGTCAACAGACCGGCTTGGAGACTCCTCTTATATAGGGAATTACCTTCCAAACTTCAGGTTGCTGCTCATTGGGCTGCCGTCTGTTCGTTCAGTGTCTGCTTTGCTGGTTCTGAGGAGCCTATGATGGTATAGCCGTCCAGCTCTCTTTGAATTGGCACACCGCAATGTCTTTCAACTCTTGGGAATGGGGCGCGGACACAGGAACGCTTATGAGGCAGAGGGCATTTGCTGTTAAAGTGAAGTAATTGCTTCATTTTGGTAGCTTTTCAGGATACCGTGGTTTAAGACTGTTCACTTGCACTCCGGTGTCGAGGAAGGTGAGTTGGATGTTTTGTTTTGGGTTCGTTCGTGAATTAGGATACTCGGATCAGTCGACTTCAGTTACTACTGAAGGTGCCCAACGTCAGATGTTTTAACAATGACGATAGAGACGTCAGCATATCAAGCCCAGAAATTTGTTTGATAATTGGTGAACATGCTGTGTTCCTCCCGTTGAAGAATCACTTCAGCAATCTTGTTTGATAGATGAGGTTCATGGAAGTGTCATTAATTTGTTCATATAAATATATGCCCGCTAAAGGTGAGATAAGCTTTAAAGCAGTATCACAGAATCTCGAGCACTTCAGTGGGTTATCTCTCTCGTCGCAACGTCCAATCAGGATTTGAATTACACCGTCTGTTGATATTTTACATGGAATCGAGGTGAAGAATGAAACGACATCAAATGATGCCATTGATTCATCTGGAGATTTATGCATTCAAGGAACTGATTGGCAGAATCTACTATTGTTAGTGGTCCTTCGGCAAGAAATCTACGACGAACGAATATCCGTTTGCTTAACCGTATGCATGAGTGTCACTTAAGGAGACGATGAGTTAAAGCGTTATATTCAGTTTGTGTACCTCCGACATTCCGTCAAAAATGAGTTGTGAGAGAGTCGGCGGGTTTTACAAAGAACCAGCCACTAGGTACAATTACTCTATTGGCTCAGTTTTGCCAGACTTTTGGTTATTTGGACGAACAGATTTTTCATCTCATTGAGTTGTCACCGAGTTCTCTTCTGGCAGTCAAATTTGTCGAACCCTGCTGTGGAAATACCTTTGTCAACCATCAGGATGGTTATGCTTGTATCCGCTCTAAAACTTTTTAGCGCTCGTAGTTCTCATTTATTAAGGTATTCGCACATTCCGCGTCGTGTAAGTAACAAGACGTTTTAGTGGTGTGGTCAACTCTGTCGACTTTTCCGACGTCTTTGTTAGCTGGAGAACAGATTAAAAAGCGGCAATGAATTCCGTTGGTTCTGCACCTTCTCCGCCGCGAATTCGTATCTGATCTTACTGGCAGCCTAACGAGCTTGTAAGGAACCATTCGAAAAAAAACCGATGAATTCGGCAGTTACAAACGTCGTCCGAGTGCTCCTCGAAGATCTGGAGACCGATTGGATAGGACATTCGATAGATGGCTTTCTGATTGGGGGAATAAACGTCAACGGTAGTCCTCATTGGCTGGTTTAACAGGCGGCCAGGTGGCATGGCTTTGCACTAATTGGTTATTCTGATCGGCCTTAACGTAATGACCAAGGACGTGCTTGGCAGTGACCATTTCCGCACAAAAGGCATGCAGAGACCGGCTGTCTTGTTTTCCAGGGTATGTCGTCTGCGCCGCTGGGCGGCAATAATGAGTTAAAAACTCACACCACCTCTTCGGGTACCAGACCTTGATTTTGCCCTCTGTTCTGTAGCTCTTTATTGGCAATGAATTCGTCGACAGTTGCGCGGGGAAGACGTTCCCCGTGATTGATCCCTCCACCGAGGCCGTCATCTGTCAAGTGCAAGAGGCCGATGCCGAAGATGTTGACATTGCTGTCCAAGCTGCCCGCAAAGCTTTCGCCCTGAACTCTCCATGGCGCACTATGAACGCGTCTCAGCGCGGGAGACTGCTTTACAGACTGTCTGATGAAATTGAGCAGAACATCGACTACCTGACGGTAGGATTATTTCTGTTTTTATTTTAAAGTGTCATTATCCCCCTACCGATCGGTTATTTAAATGGCCAACCATGAGTACGGTTTACATATTTCCCTCGGTAGGGCCGACTTATGTAACCCACTAAACAGGACATGAGAACAGGAACCGCCTTCCAATGAAGTTGGGGTTGGGTTTAAGGTTAGGGTTAGGTTAAGGACAAGGTTTAAGGCTAGACCTAAAGTCAGCGATAAGATAAGCCAGAATCGAGTTTAGGGTTAGGATAGGAGCTACTTCTAACTGTCTAGTTGAGGTTTGAAGTAGGTTTGGGGTCAAGACTAGGCCAATGGTTTATTTTTTGTATCAGGATTATTGTTGGGGTTAGGGCACACAAATATCTTCCCCTTTCTTGAACTTTGCGTAGGTCCACCCTTATTACTCACGCGGGACGTACTTATTCCAATGTCCTGTTTAGAAAGCCACATGAGTCAGTCCTACCTGCCCTCGATACTAGCTCTTTATTAGGATGAATACGTGATGCACTGGAAATAATTTAGACAATATTTACTCATATTGACCCAACTATGAAAAACTCGGAGCCTTTGGTGGGATTCGAATCCATGAGAGCAAGGGAAAGGCTTTAGTACAACCAACGCTCTAAACACTTGAGCTACGAAGCCCCGCCGGACGACGCGAGGTTGATGACATTTGGGTCAAGTTACCTGCCCAACCTACTGCAACGCCTGGAATCCACCAAATCTGATACAGTAAGTTGACTGTCCAGGCAGGATTTCCTAAGTAATTTACCTAGAATCCACTAGATGACTACCGGGCTCACGTAATTCATAAATGATTTGTCAGACTTTGAATAATTCATAGTGACTCAATCTGCCAAAACATCTATGAATTACGTGAGCCTGGTAGTCATCTGGCTGATTCTAGGTGAATTACTTAGGAAATCCTGCTTGGGCAGTCAACTTACTGTATCAGATTTGGTGGATTCCAGACGTTGCAGTACGTTGGGCGGGTAAACTTGACCCACAGGTGATTAAACTCGCGTCGGTAAGATCGCAGTTCGTAGCCAGACATTGTGAGATGATGCTGTCGACGGACTTACTTGTAAGTAGCAAGTGTGTTTCCCTTATCGATGGAACTTCTTGTCTGTAGGTGTGTTTCTACTGATTTAGGGAGGTTGCCTGTTTCGGTCAGGTTGTTGTGCTTAGGGAGGGTTAGGTTTAGACTTAGGATTAACTTTTAGGGTTAGGGTTTACGTTTTGGGGTTAGGGCTTTAGAGTTAGGTTTTAGTGTTGAGGTTAGAATTAGGTTTTAACGTTGAGATTAGGGTTAAGGGTAGGATTAGGTTTTAGGGTTAAGGTTAGGGGTGGGGTCTAGGGTTAGGGTTATGGCTTGGGTTAGGTTTCAGGGTTAGGGTAATGTTTTAGGGTTAGGGTTGGTGTTTTAGTGTTAGGTTTTACGGTTAACATTAGGGTTAGGTTTTAGGGTTAGTGTTTTGGTTAAGGCTTTACGGTTAGAGTTGGGGTTTTTTGTTAGTTTAGCTTCCCCATTCCGGGCCACGAACTGCGATCTGACCCTCGCGTCGTCCGGCGGGGCCTCGTAGCTCGAGTGGTTAGAGCGTTGGCTGTACTAAAGCCTGTCCCTTACTGCGTGGGTTGGAATCCCACCGAGGCGCCGAGTTTTTCACAGTTGAGTCAGTGTGAATTATTCAAAATCTGCCAAAACAGCTATGAATATTTACTCACTTGGTACCTCTGGGATAATGCCTGATCCAACCGGCCCCGATGATGTCGAGGTCGGCTATTTAGACAACAGACACATTAGGAACCTCGGGCCGTTTATATTGTACAGTCTAAGACCTTTTACGCTGAGTTTTCGGTTTACAGGAATCTCTCTAGGAGATGGCATTCACCTGGCAACTCCACGTCCGTTGGTATCCACGCCGACGATGGGCAGTTGCTTGAACTAACAACGTAATAACGTACCTCAGCCAAAGTTGGAATTGCTAGTTTGCTCCTCCGTGTGGACTATTACCACGCCTCGCCTACGCGAATTAAACCACATCACCCTGTTGTACTTATCTGCATGCAGTGTTTCGGAACCGACTTGAAAGGCATGAACCACTCATTATCATCTAGTAGCATTTGTTTCCCATCTGTGGCACTTTCCTTGCTGTATTGAGTTAGCCCCTTTGTCCAACTTTCATCAATCTTTCAGGTCTAACTGCCGACAGTCCACATTTCCCCCCTTTTGCGCTTGCATGAGGAGTGACGGCTAAGGGGGTGTTACTTCAGCGTGATCGGTGGTTTTTCCTGGCAATCTTCGCTTAGCTTGCACCCTATGAGGTCAGGAGTCGCATTCCAAACGCAACTTACCGTTGCCATGGCTTTGGAGGCTGATAACGGGCAGTTATCGTAGATAGCAGTTTTTGAGGCCGCTTCATCTTTATTGGCTGCTTCCTTATAGATGTTCCATCGTGCTTTGTTACTATCTAACTACCTTCGGATTACCGGTGGGATGCAAAAATATACCCAACTTCGGAATGACTACTAGAAAGCCAGTGTTGAAGTGCAAATTTGTCGAAATCTAGGCGAACTGAAACAATTTTGGTCCATTATAATGATGTGCGGAATCCTGTAGCCGCCTTGAGAGACACGAAACCCACATCATCGTTCGGCAACATAAGAAAATGAGGGCTGATCGAGAAGCGGAGCTATTTGTTTATTATTCAAAGCTCCCAAACTCGTGCAGTAGCAAAACAAGAGCTAATTTTAGGACGCATTATCTAGTCAGCCATTATTGACGCCAGCCTAAAGGTAACTGCGCAGGGCTCTGTGTGCCGACGCCAGATCAATACATCCCTTGGCTGAATTCTCATCCGAGGCACAGGCTTCAATCACTCCGAATCGTCTTATCTTGACGGCTGCAAAGTTGATCTTATGACCTGTTTCGTTGGTGTAGGCGGCCATTTGCGATAATTCGTCGCTCAATGCGAATAGTTCACACTGTCCCTCCTTTTTTCAACCCCTTCTGGTATGGTTTCACTTTTCCCATCGCTTAAAGCTGCCGTCATGTAAGCCCACAAATATGTTTAGCAACAAATTCTCTCCATCTCAATCAACCTGTTCGATATACGCCGCAACACCGAGCGTTGGTCAGATGGTGAAAGAGCCTTGCTAAACTTGAGCTATATTCATCGCGCAGTTCTGCTAGAAAAGCTAATTGAGTTTCCTTTGACTGCTGAGTGACTGTTGTACAACTTTTTGCTAATGGCCGCCTGATTATCACCACGGGAGGTCAAAGGTTACCTAGCTGTGATCACATCCGAATGCAGCTTATCTTTGCCGCGGCCTGGAGGGGTGATAACGGGTGTTTATCACAGATCGCGTTTTCGAGATAACTTCATCTTTCTGGCCACGCTTCGACGACCCTGAAAGGCGTCCACTCCGTTCAGAAGGACCGGCTTGCTCGCGCTACAGTTTCATCTTAAATTTCAACTGTCCTCAAGGTAGCATCTGTTCTATTTGTGAACCCAATCGAAGTAGAAACATGCTGCCATCCATTCATTCCATCTCTTCCAGCAACTTGAGGCAATGGATGCCGGAAAACCGCTCGATTCGGCTCGAGGTGACATTGAATTCGCGGTTCGCACATTCCGCTACTTTGCCGGTTTCGCCGACAAACTTCACGGCAAAGTCATCCCCGCCGATGGCGACGTCATCTGCTGGACCAGACGTGAACCTGTTGGTGTTGTGGGGGCCATTATTCCCTGGAACTACCCTCTCGACATCATCGCGCTGAAGCTGGCACCGGCCCTATGTTGCGGCTGTACGGTAGTTGTCAAGCCGGCTGAGGAAACCCCACTTAGCGCTCTTTTCCTGGGAAGCCTGATCAAGAAAGTTGGTGTGTCGCTGTTTTCTTTTGGTTTTCCACTACATGAGCACACGCTTATATTTGCCTTAGAGGAATCAGACACTTATATGACTGAACGAGAAGGCAGACATCCCAAGAAATATATATTTTTTAGGAGAATAAGGAAACTTTATTGGGGTACATTTCCACCCAGATTGTCCTCAGACATTGAGTATATGTGCAGTTAACATTTCTTTGAAGATGAAGATAGGCTCTCCGGAACAGGTTTATTTAAGTGCTGACGTTTCAAAGAACTGGGTCGGCTCTTCATTGTCAAAGTGTAAAATGCACTTAATCGATCAGAAATTTAATTTAAAGTGGCATGTTTTGTTGGCCGGCCTCATGCTGATCGATTTTTCTCCTCTCGCTGCCTCGGCCTCTCGGGAGATGGTTGACGGACGTTTTGCCTGTGTGCTTTGTGAGTCACCACTTCGTCGAGGGGAGCTGACTGGACTTTAGTCGGGCGGTCGGTCTGGCGGTTCTTCTTCTTCCTCACCGAGTAAACGCAGCGTCGGGCTATCTCCATACGGCCTTCTTAAGTCCGGTGTGGTTGTTTGGTCCTGAGTTTTACGATTGTGATGACGTAGGACCTTGTAAGCTGCAGGAAGGTCTAGATTCCTTTTGATAGAGTGGACATCGGAGAACCACGCCTCGAGAGTTAGCCGTTCCGTTTTTGTGTTGCCTCGGCCTAAGATGGTAACCCTCTGGAGGTCAAAAGTATGCCCCGTTTCTCCAACGTGTGTTGCCAGTTGAGAGTTAGGGTCTAACCTCCGAGTGGCCGATTTGTGCTCTTGTAGGCGAGACTGCAGTTTCCGTCCGGTTTCGCCCACATAATTGCAGTCGCCCTCATTGCAATTTATTTTGTAGATAACTGCTGAGGTATCAGTGGGTGGCAATGGGTCCTTAGGTTGCATTAGGCGACGTCGAATTGTTGCTTGTGGTCAATGGGCTGTGCCTACTCTGGTGGGTTGTAACAGCCGACCCAGCTCTTTGAAACGTCAGCACTTAAATAAACCTGTTCCGGAGAGCCTATCTTCATCTTAAAATAATCGATCCGGATATCTCAACTTTGCCAATCTGAAGTTAACATTTCAAACGCGCATAAAAAATCGATAATTGGTCCGTGTTTGCGCCAGCAAGCGGTCACTGTCTGGGTCATTCTGTATTGATTGGTTCTCATCTCTTCCACTTTCCGTGAGATTTTTATACACTGCATCTAACGTGTCCATTTATGCATGATTCACTGGAGTACATGACCTCGGGATACTCCCGGTCATTTTTAGTAGGGCAGACGCCGAAAATACAAGCTTTGTCACAGGCGAGGTTACGCGCGTTACCTGGGGTATGTATGCCCACTTCGTAGAGATGGTCTCGCCTCTTAACTGTCCGTCGGTGCCCACTGGTGCGTGCAGAGGCGGATTTTTTTGTCTGGCCACAGTATACGACATCTCAGGCATCGCACGAGATTTTTTAGACGACTTCCTTCCTACCGAGATATCAAACAATACTTTTAGGGTGTACAAGCTAAATTACGATTTCGAACAAGATGGGCTACACTGAACAGACGATGTCACTATAGGCATTTTTTCTCGGACCCTGCCAAGACACAGACTTCCTCTATCGATAAAGTGCTGAACTTTCTTACAGGGAAGAAGCAATTGTCAAGGGGTATTCCAAAATCCATGAGACAATCTGAACCAACCATCGCCAAGATTTATTTACTGTCCAAAGTTCTTAAAACTGAAGCCCCCTACGACTGATAGTATTATTTATCGGTCCACCCAATTATAAAATTGCTTAGTAGATATTCCATCAGCTCCATCCCCTTACGAGGGATTGTGAAACTTCCATTAAGGACTACAGAGTTCTTAGAGAAATTGGGAGGTGTCGAAATTTTCGCTAAACAAAATGATCTCCTTCAAGGTTGTTTCTTCTTTCACATCCATCCTATTACATGTAGCGGATGCGCGGATTTTTCCGCAGATGCCGCACGTGAACTCATGGACCTTTGTTTAGAAAGCAATTTTTCGTTCGACTACCGATGCCATCAACTATTAAAAGCGGCCCCACCTGAAATGAACAAACCCCAGTTACCTCTAATAGGGGACCGGTGGTAATAGGGTTTTTTACAAGTGGGACCGAAGAACGCACAGGCGACGAGGTCAAGTAGTTGTATGCAAAAGAAAAGCTATTGGAAATGCGCGGTTGAACATTGAAATGGGTGAGAAATATTTGCGCTAACCACTTTAACGCCTAACCCTGACCCCTAACCCCAACTCTTAACGCCAACCCCAACAATATTGTGTCTATCAGGTGGGGCTACCAAACCACTACTTGCCGAAATGCCCTCACTTCCCCCCCCCCCCCTACGACAGAAAACCGTGTGCTGACTTCCAGAAGATACCTGTTCCCTTGTCATAACTAATCCTAACCGTCCTAATCCTAGCATTAACCCAACCCTAACCCCCATAGAATTTGGCAAAGGACAGCCTGCAGTGGAGTGGGGGGAGGGTACTTCTTGGTTGAATTACATTACGGACAAAGGCAACAGGGGCTGGAATGGCCGTTTCTGGCTTGCTACCAGCCAGCAGCCCCTAGGAATACTTATTTTCCTGCCCTACTAGTGGTGGATTCAAGCCACGTACAGTACCTGTGCTAACTCATGAAATGTCACGAATTAACACAGGTTAACGCCTTTAACGCAAAATCGGTAAACACTACGGCTCCCAAAGTCTGATAGCGGAAAATAAACGATGTGCCAAAGAAATAAAGCAAAGTTTGGTTAAGAAAATATTATTTACTGAGATAAAAATAAATAATTTTCGACAAAAGTCACATTTTCGAGAAACGCCTATATTACANCGCCTATATTACAACCAAGTTAATAAAGGCTACGTATGAGGACGTATAAAGGAGGAGGGCGCATAAAAGGTCAAAAATAATTAAGGACAGAAACAGATACAAAAAATTAGTACTTTGTAGATTGTCCATTCGAATTAATAACAGCAGAAAGTCTGTCCGACATAGACATGACAAGGTTATCTATGGTGGATTGTAAAATGTAATTATTGAGTATGAAATCCAATTTTTCCTGCATTGAAAGAGTCTTCTTAGCTTTGTGCCAATTTCTTTTGACTATTCCAAAAAGATTTTCGATTGGATTAAGGTCGGGACTGTTGGCCGGGATGAAAATGGATTGGAGGCCAATTGCGGAGAGCGTGGTTGTTGTCTAAAATGTTAGATTATGTTTGCAAGCGGCATCAAATTCGTACCTCTTTAGAGCGGTGGACAGGTGCATTGTCCTGCAAAATTACAGTATCCATTCGGCGCCGACTTATGCCGTTGTAGCCGAAAGCATCCTTGACAATTGCAATGAACACCTTGCTGTTGATGGTGTCGGATGTTGACCGCCAGACAGGCCGCTCACCGAATTTAATCGCCATCCAAACCATCATCCGCCGACAGTTCTTGAATGTTGCCGTCGGTGTAGTATGTTCTCTTGGGAAGTTCTTTCCACATATGACAGTTTGAAGCGACTTCGTAGGCTTGTCTAAAAATAGAACCTCATCGCAGAAGATAATGCTCTTCCAAAATGAAGATCTGTATTCAATATAATTCTTAGCAAATAAAAGCCGTTCTCTAATTAGTTTTCTACTTAAATATGGCTTAATCATGGCCTTCCGCCGCTGCAGTTCAAATTCCTTCATCCTTTTTCTAATGATGTTCATAGAAAACATCGGCAGATGTTCCCGCTGAATGGCCTCAATGGGCATGTAATGAAACTTTTTTAATGTACGACGAATAAAATCGTCGTCTTGCTTACTTGTGGACCGTTTTGGTCCCCCTATCTTATTTCTAGGAACAGTTTTATCATTAATAATGCGCCACAGAGTGACCTTGCTAATATTGAAAATATTAGCTAACGACTCACGCGGGATTCCTTCCGCCGCTAATTTTCGAATGCGCTGGAAGTCAACTTCGGATAAGTATTGTTTAGACATAGTTATCGTTTGGCGTGGCAGAGCAAAGTGACGGCATGTCGCGCGAACTCAATATATATTCGTTTACGACACGCATTTTCAGTCTGGTAAAACAATCACACTGATAAACTTTTTTATTTCGGTATTTTGAAGCATAAGACTTTACGAATTTGTAAAATAGAATTTTTAGATAAAGAATCGCACGTTATTTCCTGAACACAATAAGAAATAATTTATCTGCATTTCCCTGATTTTGTTGATATTGAAATTTAATTTTTTCTTTTTGTTCGAAAGTTTATCAAAAAATTTCGTCCTTTTATTAATCTTCTTAAACAGATTAATAAGGTTACACAAAGAATTTCCATCCGAAAGCTTTAATAGCGTAGGAAACTGCTTGAATATCAGGAATCCTCCGATTTCGCCTTAATCCGGCCCGTTTTCTATTTAATATACAGATCCGTATCAAACTTTCCTTCAGAAAACGGTCTTTTCGTCCTTATTTCAACCAAATAAACACAAATAACGACACCAAAAATACACTACATTGTCCACTATAATTTTGACCTCGGCATTTCATGAGTTAGCACAGGTACTGTACATCCTCCTTGTCTTTGGTTGGAAATCGAAAAAAGTTCAATGTAAACAATTGGCAGATTTCAACCGGAGACCAGCTCGCGCCTAGAGCCACTCTGTTCTCTTTGTCTGTCTGTCCAAAATAAGCCTGCACCGCGTCTTCGCACGAATTTTTTGACGGTCTTCGAACGCGTCAGAAGCACTGCGGACGCATGCACGGCAACCTGCAGCATTCCAGCGGTCGGGACAGGTTTTTGCAAGGCCCAAGTTCAATGACGTTATTGCATTTCGTGACCTCTCACCGAACTGCCAACGGTGATCTGTAAAACGACGGGCGTGAGGTGTTAAAAAACTGAGCATAGAACAGTCAAGCACGATAGGGGGTAAATCGCATGGAATTGCAGTCAGGTACGCGGTTGGTTTAGGGGTTAAGTAGCACGAATTTGCTGCCAGACTGTGCGAGGCTAGTCACATGATCCCACATCCTACACAGCTCCGATTTTCTCCATATTGTTGCGGCCCCTGATAGACGGAGAAAACGAACTTCCTAAACGCTAAATTCTTGTTCGAAATGCAGCCGGAGTTAGGAAAGTCTGTTTAGACCTCCTTATTGGTTGTTCTTGAATGTCAACCCCACTTACCTGAGAAGACCATATGCATATCTAGATAACCCAACTTATCACCACTTCTAAGTAATGTCCCGTTTAAGTTCGGTGAGGCTTTTTAGATGGCCTCTGCCATTGTTGGGTAAGACAACCGTACATTGAACGCTGTTTTCTCCATACGGAACTTTTCCCTCACAGGCTTTCCACCAGGAGTCGTCAACATCATTCCGGGCTTTGGGGAGACCGCGGGCGCCGCGCTGGCTCGCCATCCTCACGTGAACGCCGTCACCTTCACCGGCAGCACCGCAGTGGGTCGTCTGATCATGCAGGCGGCGGCAACCAATGTTAAACGCCTCAGTCTCGAACTCGGCGGCAAGTCGCCCCTCATCGTCTTTGCGGACGCCGATCGTAAGTGTCTGGAGTTGTGGACACATTCATCTCC
>CACRXP010000191.1:775210-786244 GCA_902702965.1 Spirometra erinaceieuropaei | reverse complement strand
TTATTATTATTATTATTATTGTCGTCGTCGTCGCCGCCGCCGCCGCCGCCGCCGCCGCCATCATCATCATCATCATCATCATCATCATCATCATCATCATCATCATCATCATCATCATCATCATCATCATCATCACTCCCTCCCTCCACTGTTTGCCCCCCGCAACTCGCATCTCCCACACAGATGCGTAGTGAACAAACATCGTTTTTCCGATTTCACAAGAATTTATGTCGTAAAACATATTTTGGCTGCATAGTAAATCTTCATTTTTTCTTGCATTAACATTGGATGATGCATGTAGCAGTGGTTCCGTCTTTGAGGCAGGCAAAAAAATCGGCATTTAAATGCGGCGGCTCAAGAATTGGATCGTCTCATCCGAGATTGGAAGATAAAGCAGCCAGACTTGAGGTGATGGTCGAATAAAGACCAGAAACAGCTCCCCTAGTTTTCCCTTGCACCTAGCTGGTGCGTCTGTGATCACGACTGATCCAACTGGTCTCGGTGAATGTATTGTCTCTCCCCACGCCCGAAGGCATGCGGCAGCGAATTTCGGGCGCTTAACCAACGACAGAGGCTGAGTGCCGGGGGTCCAAGAGTTACCCATATGCCCTGACGAACTGTGTCGAGCCAGGTTTTGAGTTGACCTCTTCGACGCCTCCAATGCGGTAACGATGTCGGATCGAGGGCAGTAACACTGAGCTCGCGAGGTGATCGAGATGAAGCACATGTCCAAACCACTACAGTAATCTTTCTTGAATTGCCTGGCGACGTTGTCGCAGCAAGCGCGAAGTGTCTCATTTGAGACTAAGTCTCTGGTTGAGGAGCGACATCGGATAAAGCGTACTAGCACGGAACTCATGCGGTGGACGACGTAGTTGCTTTGTCCTCAACTGCACCAGACCCAGTAAACGACTCTAGATGTTACTTGCCGCGACTGTGAGTCTTTTGGTCACATCACCTGACGCCTTATGGTGGCCTCCGGTCATGTAAGGTCGGCCACTCCTACCCAACCTTGCACATACCACGAACGCGTAAATTCTCCTCTGTGTAGGCTTTCTCCCCCACACCAGAACTTATTTTTTGTTTGCTGATTGACCGTTCATCAGTATGTTTCAGTGGACGAGACGGCCGAAGTGACACACCTAAGGTTCGCATGTTTGTCTCGATTGCTCGACGCCACCCTTCCCTCGTCACTTATCCGTTCATAACGCCGCCAACATCTCCCTCCGGCTTGCAAATGCCAGTACGAGATTACCTTGCAGGGCGTTTTCCTCTCATTGAATTCTAGGATCGACTGTCGTAGTGTTGGGAGAAGGGATGATTGACCGTTGCCCAATCTGTTTTAGTGGACGAGGCGGCCGAAGTGGCACACGAGGAGGTCATGGGGAATGCAGGTCAGTGCTGTGTCGCCGCCACTCGCACCTACGTCGAGGCCTCCATTTATGACGATTTCGTGGAGCGGCTCAAGGTGCTCGCCGAAAAACGCACTGTTGGCGACCCCTTTGAGACAAAGGCGGTTCAGGGTCCTCAGGCAAGTTCCCTCCTAGTTGACATGTTCTGCCTACGACCGCGAGCATGCTTGTTATAGCTGGTCTATTTGATGTCCCTCGTGCACGATTATTCTCCGTGCGCAAGGATTTATGGGGACAGATTCCGTAATGTCACTCTTAGGTCTGCGTCAATGGCAACAACCAAGTGAGAGTTTGAGAACCAACTTGACATGTAGATATTTATTGAGTTAAGTCAAGCTACCTAAACAAAATAAGTAGCTAAAATATAGCAATAAATAACCCATGTTGTGCACCACGAGATCCGAGATGTCTCGGTGGTTACATGGTGAATGTGATGGCTGCACCTCGGGGGAGCAGACAGAATACGAAATAGTTGCAAAAAGTTTCGTCCTATATTGTGAGCTGCCGCCATAGTATAGTACCTTCCCTAGATGCGTACCGCAGGAAGCTGCCCTTCCGTATTTGTAGGCCGCAACGACAAACAGCAATGCATCCAGGGGTTTTGGTCTGCAAAAAGTCAATTATTTTTCATAGGAAACATTCAATTGTTCAAATTGTGAAAACCTCAAACGCTTCAGTGAGGTTCGACCGAACAAATTATTCAAATCTGCTACCCCCTCACTAGCAGTTAAGTATAAATTAGAGTTGCGAAAATTCCAATTGTAAAATTCAAAAGGCAATTTGGCGAGCATACGTCTGCTTTCGATAAATTCTCTTCAGGCCTGTACATTTATATGGCTATTTAAGTAATGAATTAAAAGATACGGGTTAGTAGATAATTAAGCTGTACCTCGGGTTTGGAGAGGGGAGGGGGAGAGTGAAACCACAATTCCAGTCAGCGACAGGGTGAAGGTTGGCCCCGGGGAAGGTAATTATATGCGGGTGGTTGGCTTGGTGGTTCTGAACCATGGCAACTGTAGGACATGTATGAAGTTCTTCTGTGCACTTAGGACCAGTTAGCGTAGCCAAATTGCAGCCGCCTCTGCCGTAGCCAACAGGCGCTGCCCAAGTAGTTTTGGATAGCTTGACAGGACCTTGAAAATTAGTCTGAAGACCTCTCTGGCGTCTACACAATGGTCTGTGTCTACCATGTGCGCGAAGTTCGAGCTGTTGATATTCTTTATTTGACCCTTTCCTAACCATGCTGGATGATGTTCTTTTATTCTTTTGGATAAACGTCGGCTCGTGAGACCAATATATTCTGCCCCACAGGAGCATGTGAAGGAGTAAATACACATAGAGGTGGTCTGAACTGGTAGTTTGTCCTTGCCCTCTCCTTATAGGATGGGACTAGTGGAGAACAGTACACGGGTGTCAGCTGCTGGAAAGGTCTGTGATACAGCTTGAGTTAGGCGTCTTCTTAGAAGTTCACTTGGTGCATCCCCTTGAAAGGGGACCCCGATGAAGAGCCTTTTCTTTTCTGCCGTCAAAAGCCACCAAGTCAGCCACCCGCACGTAATTACCTTCCCCGGGGGCCCACCTTCTCCCTGGCGCTGACTGGAATTGTGGTGTTTCACTCTCCCCCTCCCCTCCCCTCTCAAAACGCGAGCTACAGCCTAATTATCTACTTGTCCGTATCTTTTAATTCATTACTTCAATAGCCATATAAATGTACAGGCCGGAAGAGAATTTATCGAAAGCAGACGTATGCTCGCCAAATTGTTTTTTGAAGTATAAGTTAATTTTTTTCTCGTTGGCCGTTATAGTAGGAGTGTTAACTCATGAAATGTTAACCGAAATTTTGAAAAGCGTTTTCGTTTCGAAAAAATTACATAAGTAGAGTTTTAAAATTAATCATCGCGCAACATAATTCTATAATAATTCAGTTACCTCGGGATGCTGCCTTTCGAACGAACATCTTTAAGGCCGCAAGCAAAAATCACACTGTAAAAATGACTATTTAAGTAACACGAATCTTTTTCATTGATTTTCGATGCCTCTAAAATTCAATTATATTTCATGGGAAACAGGCATAAAAATATCCACTCTTCTACTCATTCGGTAGAAAATTACGTCTTTTCCCAATTTTATACTCAGAGGAGGGGTATACTTCGATTTTCAAAACTTTGCTAATTCCCGAATAATTTTGAACCCGACCTGTCGTTACACTTGCATTTTGAGTTTCCGAACTAGAAACCATATATTTTCTGCGTGCGGAAAACCACACATTTCTCTACAGTATTAAGGGAAGATTATGTGGGGTTCATGAAATTTAGCACTGGATTCGAGCCTTATTGTAAACTTTACAAACAACATTAGTAAATGCAGAGACAAGATGTTTTGTGAACGGCCATTTTACAGTATTAAAAAATCTCATAATTGGAAACATTTTCAAAACCGAATTATACCCTTCCTTCGAGTACAATATTGGAAGAGGACGTACTTTTCTACCGAGTGAGTAGACGAATGAATATTTTTATGCATGCTTTCCACGAAGATGAGCCACAGTCCACCAACGCTGGTCCCAGTCATAGTCGGGCTATGACGCAGTAAGAAAGGACGTACTTGTACTTGATACGGCTGCGATCATGCCTGATCTAGCCGGCCTCAATGATGTCCCGAATTGTACCTCTCCACGCGTGACGATCCGCGGCAGCAGATCTAGACAGCTCAACCCATTCCCTTCGCCAACGACGGAGACCGAATACCGAAGGTCCAAGAACCACCTCCATGTCTTGACGGACAGTGTCGAGCCAGGTTTTGAACTGACCCCCTCTTCGGCAACGGTGCCGGATCGAGGGCAGTAACATTGAGCTCCTGAGGTGGACGACGAAGAACATGCCCGAACCACCTTATTCGTCTTTCTTGGATGGCCTGAGTTATCCTCGCGATGTTGTCGCAGCGAGCGCGGACTATCTCATTTGAGACGAAGTCGGTTAACTTCACTCGAAGGATGATCCTCAAGCAGTGGTGGTCAAATACCTCCAGTTTTCGCTCATCCGCCACGCGCAAAGCCCAGCATTCACAACCGTAGAGAAGGACAGACCGGACAGATGCACGTTACACGCGAATCTTATTGGCGATGGAGAGGTCACGTCGGTTCCACAGGCATTTCCGAAGGCTTGAAAAAACCCAGCGGGCAGCATCGATTCGGGAGACAATGTCGTCCTTACTCTGTCCATTAGGCAGCAGCCGCGCCCCGAGCTATTTAAAACTGTCCACTTCTTCAAGCTGACAGCCATCAATCCCCAGGGGTGCCTTCTCCTGGTCAGGGATGCAGCTTGAGAATACTTTGGTCTTACCAGCATTTATGGACAAACCGACTGATTTAGCGACCTCGTTCACTCGTGACGCCATAGACTGCAGATCACCAAAACTTGAAGCAAGTAAGGCGATATCATCGGCATAGTCGAGATCAGTCAGTCGATGTCCGGGTGCAAATTCAACACCGTCACTGTCGCGTAGGGCCCTCCCGAGGATCCAGTCAGTAGCGTAGTTGAACAGTATGGGTGACAGGATACAACCCTGTCGGACGCCAGATCGAATACCGAACGGTTGGGAAAAATTGTTACGGACCAGGACTCTCGCAGTAGTGGAACGATAGTAGGCCTTCATCATGGCGATGATTTTGGCCGGTACACTATCTAGCGCCATTATCCGCCACAGGGACTCACGGTGAACGGAATCGAACGCGGCGGCAAAGTCAACGAAGCAGACGGCCGTCGGTTGTTGGTAGCTATGGCGAAATTCGAGAATGCGCCTCAGTGTGAATATCTGATCTGCGCATCCACGTCCAGCACGAAATCCGGCTTGGTTGGGCCTCGTCCTCGAGTCACGCACAGCCTGGAATCGTCTGAGTAGGACAAGAGCGAAGATCTTCGCAGCAACGTCGATGAGACTTATGCCGCGGTAGTTCTCGCATCTCGTCTTATCTCCTTTCTTGAGGATAGGTACAAGGATGGCCTAGTCGCCGGGTCTTGTTGACCGACTTTATAGCTGTTCGTTGGAAGCAATGAAATTAGGGATTGAGGACGAGTAGAAGCGATCGAGTGGGTCGAGACGATAGGTGCTCTCCTATCCCTCCTCCTCTCCCTATCTTTCCTCCTCCGTCCCCGCCGAGAGTTCTAGTGTGGCGGCTTCGAATCCCAGCGAGTCCGCCGAATTTCTCACAATTGGGTCAGTTTAATTACTCAAGGCTGCCAAAAACACTCATTAGAAAGGATTATAAAAAGTTCATCTCCCAGAGCCAATTTACAGGCAATCATGCATTTTGGTGTGGTGCTTGTAAGCGGTAAATATTTAGGCACAAGCAAGTTACGAAGTTGATACCTACCAACCTCAGCGTGGATCTTTGAATGGCCTTAGGGTTCAAGAAGTTTTTTCGTAGATCTGTTGCCCGAAGGCAGTTCAATAGTCCATTTCCTCTTATTGAGAGGGCAAACCCTGTTTCCCGCAAGTTGCAAAAATTCACAGTAGATGTGCAAATTCATGAAATGTTAGCCAAAATTCTGATTTGTGTGTTCGATCCTAAAAGATAACTCGTGCAGCACAATCCCAAGGTAGGCGCAGGCTTTTGAACTAGCTTCTTTGCGATCGCCTCCAATAACTACACTCTGTCAAAAGTGACCACTTAATCGGAAGAAGAAGCGATCGCTGGAACAAGGGCTTTATTCACCTGACGTTTCGGATTCTCACTTGAATCCATCATCAGAGACAGTTGCAGAAAAGGGTCTGTAAGTGACTACTTAATTGGTAGGAATTTTCCCTACTTATTTTAGACGTCCTTATTATTTTGAGTATATTTTATAGTAAACATGCACATAAAAATAATTCCTCTATTCATTTGGAAGTAAATTACGTCTTCCTTAGATTTGATACTTGAGGGAAGAGCATAGTTTGGTCCCAAAAAAATTAAAATTCTCAAATAATTTCGAATCTGACCTGCCGTTACACTTGAATTCAGGGTTTCCAAACTACGGGCTGTATCTTTTCCGTGTAAGGAAAATAATACATTTCTATACACTATTAACAGGATATTATAGGGGTCCACAAAATACAGAGGCATGATGTTTACTCAATGGGCATTCCACGGCCTTAAAATTCTAACTATTATAAACTCTTATAAAACCGGAGGAAATTTAAAGAAGACGAAATTTGCCACAAAATGAGTAGGAGAACGAACATTTATAAGGACATCGAAAATCCCCGAGGAACGTTCATACTACTTAGGCAGTAATTTTTGCACGGACACGTACGTTGCTGTATGAAGTGACATTGCACGGTCTAAAGAAGTCTCATAATTAGGCCAAAAGGTATCCTTTCTTCGATCAGAAAATCAGAAAATAGCGTGATTTTCCTCCAAACAAGTAAAATGAAGCATATTTTGCGTATTTTTTTAATAAAATATGTTTGGATTTGTAATACCACTGAAAATAAATGCGAAAAATGCATGCTACTTAAGTAGTCATTTCTTTACCGACTGCGGTTTCTACAGGAGGTCGAAAAGAAGTGTATACAAAAGTCGAATCCTGTCGAGTTCGAAATATTATAGGATTATGCCTCGTGGCAATCAGTATTATAACCCTACCTAAGTAACCTTTCCTAATCGAAAACACATTTCAGAATTTCGGCCAACATTTCATGAGATCGGTCGCTCGCTGAAGGTAGAAGCCACGTAAGTACGCACTTCGGGGAAGGAGGGGGGAACGTGGCATCATTAACTACCAGACTCCTCTTTTATGCAGATTAACCAGGTCCAATTTGACAAAATAATGAAGTACATCGAGCTGGGAAAGTCTGAAGGTGCCCGACTCATCGCCGGGGGCCATCGTGTGGGCCAGAAGGGCTACTTCGTGGCGCCCACCGTATTTGCCGACGTTCGGGATGAAATGACCATCGCCAGGGAGGAGATCTTCGGTCCGGTCCAGGTGGTCATTCGTTTCGACTCCATGGAGGAGGTTATAACTCGGGCCAACGACACTTTCTACGGTCTGGGTGCCGGCGTCTTCACTAAGGATATGGATAAAGCAATGCGAATGTCAGAGGCCCTTCAAGCCGGTACTGTTTGGTAAGTCTTATCTTTTTTCTCATCCAATTTATTATTTCGACGCACCCTTTAACTTACAGTGCGTTACCTAACTCATGAAATGTGTCGAAATTTACGAATGATTGCCAATCACTCAAAAACCGACACCATTTCATGTGTCTAATGTCTATGTTAATTAAGTACAAGTTTAAAAGGATTAAAAAATGTAGTAAATATGAAAATGCACATGAAATAACGTTTAATGATAGTGTTTCAGTGAAGTTTACATCTAAATATCGTTTGAGAACTGGTGTAATTTCATACATGGCGGTTTGTCAACTGCCTACATTCTGAGTGTAGATTTCAAAACAGTTTTCCAGGTATTCGTGTTATCTTTGACACTTTTCAATTAAACAAGATGGGGTCCAATAAGAGAAACTGGATTTTGCTTGATTTCACCGATGGGGACGTCGTAGGAACAAAAGTTTTATAGGTTGACATGCCATGAGGCCAGTCGATGCCTAATAAATGTAAATAAAGCTGACAGGCGTGATCGTAAACATACCATTTTGTGTTTATAGTGAGAATGTTTCTTCCGTTTAATTAATTTACACTTCTCGTTCGTTTTGGATTACGTTGAGTTTCAGATTGACCTCGAAATATTGCTGAATACTTCACGATTTTCAGTGTTTTCACCCAATTATCCATAAAGACAGATTCTGAATTACCTGTCTGTTGAGAACTTTAAAATAGGATCGTTCTTAAAAGCATTTACCGAATTAGTAAGTGCTCAGGCGCTCCTTTTCACGAAGATGGTCGTTTGGGTCACATTTGAAGACTCATTCAAACATCAAACTTCATTTTCGAGAAAAATGGCTGTCCACAACGAAAGTCACCAACGAATATGCCTTGGATCAATAAGAAAACTGTCCTTAATAAGTCACCTCTTTAAGAAATGCTTTATTACTGCACTCCGTTGACGGATCTCTGTGTACTTTGCCTTTTTGCAGAGTGATGCCAAGTAAAAATTTTACACTTTTGGCCGTTTCTCTCACGTTCCTAAAAATAGTTTTTTTTGTATCGTAAACATAAGAACATGCCTTTCTCGATACATTAGGGCCACTTCCACTGCTTTTGCTCGTTTTTAGATCCCGTTCTTCGATTATGAATGCACGGCAGAGCGCCTATATAAATACTGATATTTTACTGAAACTATTAATGTTTTGCTCGTTCTATTTCTGAATAAAGTATGCGCGGAAGCTAAAATACTAGAAAAGTAGTGTGTCATTTGTTTAAAGCAGGAAATGACCATTTCGTGGTGGTCATCTGTGACATCAGGTAGAATGTTCCAAGCGGCAAAACACTTTCAGCCGATTTAAACGAAGGAATCCCTATCTGCGTTATTACTGCGTTTAGGGCACCAAATCGCATAGATCTGCTTATTTTACTTTTGGGAACTGATTAAGCCTCTGGTTTTCATAAAATAACCTTTGCGTCTGCAAGTTGATTACGACGGTTAACGTCGGACATAAAAGAAATTTTCAAGTCCGGCTAAATCTGTTTATTAAAACTCTCGCAGGTAAATTACCATCCTTTCAATGAAAAAGTCGCTCAGATGCATAACCGGAGTCAAGGACATGTATTAGCATAGGTAATTGCACGAGTATATTCCAACGTCCATTTTCGCTAAAACTTATTGGTGTTTTACTTGATATAATTACGTAAACACAATTTCTGCGCAAGAAAAAGACATTTCATTGAAGGAAGTCGATGAGCGAACAAAATGTGCAACGTTAAAGACGCCCAGAAATTCTCGCATCAGTTTCCGTTATCAGATTTCATGAGATAGGTCACGTACTGTATTATTATCCTGCTACTGCCAAATTAACAGGGTAAGGACGATATCGTCCCCGTATGTACGCCACCCGCGGGGTTTTCGCAATTCTTAAAAAGTGCGCACGAAACCGATGCGACACCACCACCACCACCGTCACAAGGACCCGTGTGTGCCGGACATCTACCCGGGTCCATCCTGTTATATTTTGCGAATGCTGGGCCGTACGCGTGAAAGATGGACGAAAAATGTTTTTTTTTGGCTCGATAACCATCTCTCGAGTGAAGTGCACTTACAGTAGGTGTGCTAACTCATGAAATGTTAACCGAAATTCTGAAATGCGTTTTCGACTCGAAAATATTGCCTAAGTAGGGTTGTGACATTATTCACTTTTCAGAATAATTCTGAGATATTTCAATTACTGCAAGATGCTGGCTTTTAAACTAACTTCTTTCTGGCCGCCTGCAAAACGTATACTCTGTAAAAATAACTACCTAGGTTGTCTGATTCCCTCATTCATCTTCGAATATATTTTATGGAAAACATGCATAAAATATTCATTCTCTCACTCGTTTGGTAGAACATTACATCTTCTTCAAATTTTTTTACGTAATGAAATGTTATAATTCGGTTTTAACGAAGTTTCCAACTATGAGATTTTTTAAAATCGTGAAATTTCCCGTCCGTAAAACATCGTGACGGAAAGTAAGTAGTTTGTAGATTGGAAACCCTTAGTGCAAGTGTAACGGCAGGTCGGGTTCAAAATTATTTGGGAATTGTAAACGTCTTTTAAAGCCGAGTTATAAACTTACTTCAAGTATAAAATTTAAAGAAGACGTAATTTTATACCAAATAAGTAAGAGAATGAATATTTTCTACGTATTTTATATAAACTATATTCGAATTTTTAACGCGACCGAAGATGAATGAGAGAAAATCACACTACTTAAGTGGCCATTGCTTACAGAGTATACGTTTTGCAGGCAGCCGGAAAGAAGTTCATTCAAAAGCTGGCATCTCGCAGTAATTAAAATATCCTAGGATTATGCTGCAAGCCTACTTGAGTAATCTTTTCGAGTCGAAAACGCACCTCAGAATTTCGAGTAACATTTTATGCACTGTACTCATTTCCGGATAAAGGCATTCTACGCCCGCTGCAACAACATCGTGAGGATATCTCAGGCCATCTAAGAAGGATGGCCGAGGTTATCATAGGCATTGTCCGACTAACGAGCTCAGCGTTGTGGGCCCCGATTTGGCGCCGTTGTTCACCTAGAGGTCAACTCGAAAACTGGCCAGACACAGTTGGCCAGGATACACAGATGTGGTACTTGAACCTGCCTCCAGCATCCGTTGCCGGGAAGAAAAATGAGCCGAGCGTGGAGGGCTACGATTCATGTCAACAAAGCCGACCAGGTCAAGAATGATCACAGCTACACCAAGTACAATTTTCCCCAGCGAAGTCCAAGTTTGTCCCTGCAAAGCTCTACGACATCTATCTGATTTTGAATTGCTTATGGTCGTATCGCTCTTAAAAACAGTAGTCCCAAATGGCTGTAATTCGTATATAAGTGCCTCTCTTTAGACTGATCCCATCATAGCAGTGTTTTGCACTGCACATCTGATTTTCAGCACAGCGTGGGTTAGTGTAGAGTAAGTTACTTTCCGAAAGCTCTGTTTTTGTTTGCATCGATTTGATTTGCCTAAACCGCCACTTTCAGTGT
>CACRXP010000191.1:764619-774760 GCA_902702965.1 Spirometra erinaceieuropaei | reverse complement strand
CATTTGGCCGACACTGAACAGAGGAAAAAGGGCACGGCAATTATGAATGATTCCCGTTGTCGGAAACGACGAGGTCCACAGTCTGCCCCGCAGCTGAATGTGCGCAGGGTGATGAATTTCGCATGAAATAGTTTGCAGTGTCCTTCTAATCCTCTTTTTCCTCAGAAGAAGTAGAAGATGCGTTCACTGGAACATGAAGTTTATTGGCGCGACGTTTCGGGTTTTCACTCGAGCCCATCACCAGAGACAGTCGCAGGTACCAGTCTACTGTCCGAGCCGGTCAGCCATCTGATACGTAAATTCGGTGCAAGTGGCTGGCGAAGTGTGGACCTACGTCTAGACGCGTCGATAAATCCCCCCGTGTGGCATTTGCTGTGGGTTCGCAACTCAAATAACGCGTGTTGTGCCATGATTTGGAACCTGAGTTAGTCCGGATCAACTCTCGCGGGACCAACTATAGGGGTGCATTAAGGGGGGGGGGGTGGGCAAAGCGGGGATCTGAATACGACGATCAAAACTAGCGCCACTGTCTAATGGTTCCAGCCTTTGAGAATAGAAGCAGGATTAGGAGTGTTAGAACGTCGGCGACGCTGGTAGGTCCGTTAGAATGCTGATGGCTCCGACATTTCTGTCACTGCTTCCTTTCGACTTGAGGCAGCCATCTTATGAGTTTCATTCTCAAGGACTTTTCTAATGAGATAGAGACGGCTTTCAACCGGAATTTCTCTCTCTCTCTCACTCTCTCTCTCTCTCTCTCTCTCTCTCTCTCTCTCTGGAAAATTCGATTTTCTAACAGCCCCACCTACCTTTGGATTGGGAGACCGCTTCGGAATGCGAAGGGAACATTTAGTCAACACTTCCTCGGACCGTTCAAATGGGAAGTGGGCATATGACTCGATATTGCTAGGCCGAAACGAATATTCTAAAAGCAAAAAAAGAGATCTGTTTGATTTCTGAATAAAAGGTGCTCGAAAAAAACAGAACAAGTGAGAATGTTTTGGCACGGCATCCGTACCTTGCAAAATACTATCTTAAATGTTTATATTAGCTTTCATACAGGATAACACCTTGAAGGGTGTTTACGCAATCTCTTAAAATGAACCGTAATTACTCGATTGTTCATATGCAGTAGGACACTGACTTCTATCTCAGTACCAATGGAGATATGCAGATATATTTCTCGAAAAAGATGCCTAATCATCTCACTTTTTATAGCTTATAGACAAGAACTTATGCTTTTTTCAGTTACCCACGTTTAAAAGTCCAATGCGCACACCTGCTTTGCTCACACCGTTTCAGGAAGAGGATGCTGCCCGTAAGAAATGGGGAGTTTTGTGACTTCGTTCAGGAGGACACTTGATGTATGTAAACATCAGCTTTCATTGGGCGGACTACATTACTTAGGTAGTAACAGTAGCATGAATTTAAGTGTACAAATGGTGAACTATCGTCCAATACACTGGCATCTGTGATGCATACCGCCACTATATTCGATGTTAGATGTACACTCTGCCAGTCTAAATGTTCAACAGCACAAGTTCGCACAACCTGAGACATGATGGAATCTGCGCATGTCCAGAAGGTGATTGAAGTCTTCCGCAGATGTATTATATGAATCAAAATGATTGAAACTGAAATTAACAGAAGCCGTGAGCGGCCTGCTGTGTAACAGGGAGCGCGCTTCGATCGCCTAGGAATAGCAGGGCCTTTCCTGATTCCTAAAACTGGTCACACTGTCTGATTCCTACTTGGCAATCATCTCCTAGGCCTTACTAGACTTTCTTTTGATGTATATGAGGACTTTCTAGCCAGACGAGTATTCATTATTTGCACATTTCATAGTGTAAGAAAAAGTGATACGCATATATTGCCTGTGCGCAGTCCATGGAAGCCTTAAGGACCGGAAAGCCCATTATCGCCTGCATAGAAAGCCGCACTTCCAGACTAAAGTCGACCAAGACATACCAGACACTGGTATCCGGGCAACTGTAGCAACTTTTACTAAAGGATACGCATTATATCTGATTTCCACAAAGTAAGATACATAAGATCTTGTCCGTCCAGTACATTCATATGGGGACGGGGTCAAGTCAGGAATGCCAGCGATTAGAGGGCTCGGATATTACTCTCTGCTATCCCAATTTTACGCGGAAAAGGTAAGGATAAATTGCCCTCTTAGACCACTTCAATGAGCATCTACTCCTTCACTTGTCGCACGAATCAGCGCATATCAAAAAGAATACGAGAACACCTTCCGACATGGCCGGAAAAAGGCAAAATTTGGAGCAGAAACAGCAACCATTCTCGCACATATTTTTGATTCAGGGCGTCGTGTGGACCCCGCTGAAGCATTTCAGGTGATTTATAAGGTCCCTCGAGCTACCCTAAGCTACTGGGTCAGCGTCTGCTTGGAACAGCAGCAGAAGCGGCTGCCATCAGATTACAAAAACCAATCTCGTGCGCGAACAGAAGAACCGCGTTCAGGCTCCAAGCTTGCTGTAGTCAAAGGTCGACTAACGCTGCAACTCTCCACACCTGTCCGCCCTCATCCCGCCACAGGCACCGATTGCTATCAGCCCCCATATTCCCACACCCCGAACTTTAATCGATTTCTCTTATTATTGACGTGTTTTTTTGCTTCTACCCCGCTCCCATATAACTGCACTGTTCTGACAAGCATTTGTCGGGAACAAACCTAGACTTGGTAACTAGTCTTCTGCATACTGCCATGGGAATTTTCGCAACTCAAAAATACATAAATTTATGTACATATATATATAGTGGACCACTCCTCTCCACGTCTAAAATCCACAGGACATTTTTCACTTTTCACATGTAACCGCCAAACTGAGCGGTTTGTAATACTGTGGATGTTTGAGCTTACCTGCAACTGAATGCCACCAATAGGTCCATCGAATTGCGACCACAACGTCCTGCTCTCTCTCCCCATGCACCGACACCCAATTGCCGGTTTTTTGCGGGTCGCTGTCGAAGTAAAAGTTCCAGACTCCCTTAACTGTGTCTGAAATTGCAATATGTGCGAGCATTATTTGCGTTTCAGTTCAGTCATTGCACAGCATTGTTCAATATGTGACTGACCTTCCTTAATTTCATAGGTAGTTTCAGAATCATTAGCGCGACATTTCCCCTCGAAACAGGTGTACGTCACAAGAGATTTGACTTGCTAAAAAAAATACAAAACGATTCATAGGTGTTTTGAAGAGACTTGCAAATTAATCCAAAGGCCCTGTTACACCGCACGCTGGATCTCTATCGGAAAATGCTAACCTAAATTCTGAAATATATTTTCGATTAGGAAGAATTTTTTGCGGAGGTTTTAACGTTGATTACCACGCCGCATAATCTCGAGGTATTTCAGTCACACCAGGAAACCAGCTCCTCAACAAGTATGAAATTTCTCTCACTGGTTTTCAAAGAAATTGCAAATTCGAAAATATTTTGCAAAAAACGTGTTCAAAATATATTTTCTTATGCTCATTTGGTAGCAAATTACGCCTTCGTCAAATTTTATGGCTGATGGAAGGGTATCTTTCGGTTTTAGAAATAGAGTTTTCCAATTCGCGAATAATTTTGAACCCGACCTGCAGTTGGGCTTGCGAGATGCTTTTCTTGTAAGGAAAATCCCAAGTTTATATGCGCCATTAGAAAGAAAGCACGAAGGAATCACAGACGTACCTCATACATAACATTGAAGAAGGGGCTGATAGGGTGATATTTGAAATGGCATATCATAGCCTTAAAGATCTCATAACCACAAATTGTTTAAAAATGGAAGATAGTCTTCCCTAAATCAGAAAGTTTGAAAAAGACCTGATTTGTCATCAGGCGCGTAAGAAGGGCATTGCTGTGCATGTTTTCCATAAGATGCATTTGAATTGGCGGTGGCTCAAAAAATCAATTAGAAAAAATCATACTACTTATGTGAGCATATTCTGCCGAGCGTGATGTTCACAGGTGGCCAGGAAGAAGCTCCTTTAAAAGCAGGATATGTGTGTATGAGAAACGCATAAATATAGGCAGGCACCGTTTACGAGATTCCAGCTGTGAGTTATAGATATAAATCTTTCGACAATTTACAACATTCTCTGACCTACAACTTTAACTCTTAAAAATTATTGGTATGTTGCAGAAGGAAATATTCCATGCACATTTTAATATAATCTATAATAACTAATGATTCCTACTAGGAAGACCTCAAATAGATATATCGGCTAGTCTTATGACCTTGCATTGCAAACTGAATCGTATTGTCTATACACGCAGATAGGCGAGTCCTAAACGTCGGGTGGCCTTGAGATGATCGATTTTCTCTTATGCCCAGTAGCCATCATGGTGGACTATTTTCGACTTCGAGAGGATCAGGTATTGTGCAACAAATTAGAGCAATATCGGTCCTTCAAAAAAGCAATTAGTGGGATACTTACCTTAGGCTCAAACCATGTTTTGAACCAAATTCTGTTGTTGGAATTTTGGCCGTATGTTCCTCTGTAGTCACCGCCTAAATTCCGTGGTTAAGACGAGTATGGTAAATATTCTGCAATATCTTCTATATCTGTAGTGGAATGTTCACGAACGATGTGTCACGGATCTCAAATATTCATATAAATGGAAAAGAAAAGTATGCAATTGTCCGTTTGAATACTTGAGGTTTTAATTTAGCAACGGGCACAACATGTGTTCTTCGGGGATGCATGAAGTACCACATACATTGGACAAATAATGTCCAAAACTAAACCTTTCAGTTACCTCGCGCCGGGAATTCAACATACTTCGAAAGATACGATTGACCTGAAGGACCCTCTGTCACGCAAAGAATGTTGTACGTCGCTTTACGGGTGGGATGATTTCTGTCGATGGTGTAGAATGCTGTTAAAATGTTCGCTTCGCGATTGAGAAGAGACTTGCCTGAAGAAGCAATACTCGGTTATTCGGGGTACGATTATAGAAAGCTCAAATTATACGATGTTCACTTACATTTCCGAAATTCACTCTCCTCGACTGAACATTGAGTTTCCCTGTTTACATCAATGGTTACCTGAAAGACATGTTGCTCTGGTATGAGTAGATTCAAAACGCCTTATTAATATAATAGGGCACATACTGGTTGCATGAAACGCATTCAAGAAAACAAAGTGACGGAAGTTGCAGCTGTTCCCCATCGACCCCTGTGTTGCGGACTGGCGGATCGTGAAGCACAGGACTAAGAGAACCTCTTGTAGGAGACATCTGCCTGAACGCTTGTCCAGCATCAAAATATCAAATCTTCTTGAAAAAAATGACTTGCGATAGCAAAAGGACGATTTAAAATGCATAAAACAGGCTGACAAAGTGAGATGGATTTGTGAGGCCTGTATAAGTCCCTTCCACAATTTGAAGCACAATTAGTCCTAATACGAGAATGACGGAAAGTGGGTTGTATGTGTGGGGCTTACATGGATTGGGATGCATGCTTGTCGAGGTAGGTTGAAAAACACGGAAATCATATCTGCGCCATTTGCGTATTTAAACCTGTCAAAGGGCCGCTGATCAGAAGCTTGTGTGGCACAAGAACCGACCAATAGGATCCTGCACGACAGAATATCGTAAATGCTGCACACCAAGAGGATCAAAAGAAGTTGATGACGGATTGGGAGACCGAACAGCCAGTTATATTTCACCAAGAACTTGATGGACACAGCCCCTATTTCACTTGCACCCTTTGCCACTTAGAAGGAGGCTAAAAGCAAATTGTCCATAATCGCTGGAAGGTAACAGTTCAAGAATAACATATATGTACATATTGCCAATTAAAGCGAATCCCCGGGGATAAATGAGAAGAAGAGGCGATCTCGGGAACCATAAGTTAAACAGCCTAACGTTTCGAAAGCAAACAAACTTCCATCGTCCTCATCAGATCCTGCACGCATCTCAGTAGGAACGACAACACTCCCGCATGCTCAGCACCCATAAATACTGTGAGGCGCCGTACAGAACCCACCTCCGACGATGGAATCTTGTTTGCTTTCGAAACGTTAGGCAATTAAACCTATGGTTCCAGAGGTCGCCTATTCTTCTCATATATAGACAATGTTTACCGTCACCAGTAACCAATAAAAGGACACAAAACAATTGTGTTCAATTATGTCAATTCACTTTAATTCAACTGTGAAAAACTCGGCGTCTCGTTGGGATTCGAACCTACAATAGCAAGGGAAAGGCCTGAGTACAGCCAACGCTCTAACCACTTGAGCTACGAGGCCCCGTCGAACGACGCGAATTTAATCACAGTTGGGTCAAGTTTGTCCGCCCAACCCTCTGCAACGTCTGGAATCCACCAAATCTGATACAGTAAGTTGACTGACCAAGCAGGATTTCCTAACTAGTACATATAGAATCCACCAGATGACTACCAGCCTCACGTAATTCATAGGTGAAGTATTCAAAATCTGCTAAAACATCAATTAACTACGTGAGCCTGCTAGTCATCTGGTGGATTCTGGGTGAATTACTTAGGAAATCCTGCTTGGGCAGTCAACTTACTGCACCAGATTTGGTGGATTCCAGACGTTGCAGTAGGTTGGGCCAGTAGCCTGACCAAAATTTGATTAAACTCGCGTCGTCTGGTGGGGCCTCGTAGTTCAGATGGTTAGAGCGCTGGCCGTACAAAGGTCTTCCCCTTACTGCGTGGGTCCGAATCCCATTGAGGCGCCCCTTGTTACTTAGAAGGAGGTTAAAAGCAAATTGCCCACAATCTTCGGAAGGTAACCGTCCAGCAACAAGTAAACGGGCACAAAAAATCCTGGTAAATTATGTTAAGTTATCTAAAATTCAAAAAGACGTAAGGAAAAATGCAAGCCAATATTTGACGAAGCAGCGTGGTGAGGAGGAGGTGTAGTGGATAAACAAAAGTCAGTTCTCTTATTCGTTTGGGAGCTCTCCTTGTCTGCATTTGCGGTAATTTCAAATTAAAAATAATTTGCTTTTCAACGAATGCCCGCAAACACTGTCTCCTGTCTTAGACGGGCCAATGGTAGTATACGAAGAGCATATAGCCATATAATTCAGCAAACAATACCTTTCAGTTTTAACGAGTAAACATACATTTGCGGTGGTTGACCCTGGAGGTAATTTTACGGCACAGTTGACCTCCACTGATTTGGCGTTTTTGGAGGCATAGTGGACAAGCGGCGAAGAATGGAGGGGTGAGACGGCAAAAGCTAATGGGAGAGATGCAAATGTACGTTACCTACGTGATCATCTGATTTGCACAACTACTAGGCCGTTAGGGAAATTTCCTTTCCATGCCTTTTTGGTTGTTGTCAGTAAGTTTTACCGGAAAAAGCAAAGCAAGACAAAGCAAGCAAACGTAGGTGGGCGTTTTTCGTTGCCTTCAGTCTTTGTAAGACTGCATTGGACTGACAGTTCGGAGATTTACTCGTCATTTATAGTTAATGCACTAACTAACATTATTTGAAACAAAGTCTAAATTCACTCACGCGCCGAATGTACCGTCAACACTTATGTCGATCAATTTAACCAAATTGAATAAGATAGTTCAGGTCAGTTTGTTTAAGGGAAAGTAGGTGTGTATGTTTGAAATCCCTGTTTGTTACGCACAGAAGAAGTATATGGAAAAAGTGGGAAAAAAATACATGGGGAATGTCAAAAACTATACAGATGAACACAGTATTTCATGCATTAACAGTATTTGAAGGCAAATAAAATCTGTTTGTTGATTAATGCAGCACACCTATGCTACGGGAAAAGTAAAAAGATTTGTAGCCTGCAAACATCTTGGTGTGCGCCGTGGTTCAATACTTAATAAATCACATAAACAGCTGTTACTTAAGCATTTACAGTAGAGTCATCCTATCAGTAAATCGTTAACGTTGGTTATCAATGTTGGTCCAGCCTCTGTTTAAAGGTTTATACGGATCCTGACATAACAGGATCGAAACTAGCGAGACTGCTGAGACAGACTCCCGCGACATCTATTGCACTCGAGCACAGTGACTGGTACCGCACGCAATCTGGTTCCCACACCAGGTGTGTCAGGTTATAATAGGGGCAGCTCGGGTCTCATACACGAAGACAAACAAGCGCTTTCTATGCTCTTGGCAACGTATGTCACAACTGTTGCTAACCAGTTCTGCTCCTTTCCAGACTTACTTATCGTGACTTAGACATCAGCCGAGTTTTTTTCGCAAAAACCAAGCAGAAATACTGACTGGTCACCGTTCTAATTAGAGAAACTCGTGTGGCCACCCACAACTTGAAGGAAGCGAAATACGGTAAGATGATAGTTGGTAGCCGTGCCCACGGACTCTCCAATGGTACCTACTGGCTCGATTTCAGTAGCTGTGATTGCGTTCTCATTATGCTTCTTAATTCACGCGCACGCTGTATTACCTGTATCAGATTCATTTTAGAGGTGCTATCCTTGGCAGATTTGCACCGGTAACGATGACAATGAGGCTTACCTTATGTCAACTTTCATTAGAAGAGGTAGTGGGCTGCCATGCCCACAGAATCCACAATTGTACCTACTGGCTTGATTTCAGTAGCTATGATTAGGTTCTCATTATGCTTCTAAATTTACGCTGTATTACCTTTACCAGATTCATTGTGGAGGTATTATCCTGGGCGGATTGGCACCGGTAACGATGGCAATGAGGCTTTCCCTACATCAACTTTCATAAGACGAGGTAGCTTTTGACTGCCTCATTCATTGTAGAGGTACTATCTTGGGCGGATTGGCACCGGTAACGATGACAATGAGGCTTACCCTTTATCAACTTTCATTAACAGAGGTAGCTTTCGACTGCCTCATTATTTGCGGATTTTCTCTTCCGCCCAAACCAATTTTTCGCATAAAAGTCTTACCCGGCTTACGTTGTGGCGTCCCGCGTGCCGCTGCTTGAGTCTCGTGTTCGTCTGTCCATTATGTTGGATGGAGTTCTATCGCACACACTGCGGAATGACCTTCGGACCAGTCGCCTTCTTCCCATTGGTTGTTCGCCATCACTTGCTTTTCTTTCCAATCTGAGGCTAGGATGCATTTATTCCGCACACCGTTCAAAGTCTCCTTGCTCATTTCCATACCTTCCTTGTATTTTTCACCTTATCTAAATTAGACTTCCACTTTACCTGGAGCATCAATTCCTAGCATGTACTACAATCGCCATTTACCCGTCCACTCAATTGTCCCACCCGTATGACCCCTATTACCACCGGTCCCGATTGACAGGCAGCTGGGAGTTTGCGGTGTCAGGAGGGCTACCAAGTATCATCTAACCCGAAATACTAAAATGTCAAGCGGTAGATGCACTGGAACAACGCAGAAGCAGGGTCGGAACCCGGCAGACGTTATCGGGAATGCGCGGTCATAAAAATGTCCAAATTGGGGGTGCGGTGGCAGTTCCAGATGTCGGCTCGCGCAGCGTCAATTGGAATTCGTACCGTCCACTCTTTTTGTTGATTTATAAAATCCTGTTCAGTGTCTGTTTTGGACTAGGAGGTTTGGTGGCACACCTAGGTCCGCGGTTTCGCCATGCCAGGTGGTAGGCGGGGGAGGAGAGAGTGCGGTAGATGCTGTGCCGGTCTACAATCATTATAAACGTATCTGCGCGCAAGTCCGAGGTTTCGCCATGTCACTTACCCACGTGCTCTCCTACCGCCGGTCGTCTTGACTCTTTCTTGATTCCGGGTCCGGCTGGGGTTGGAGGTAGAGGCAGCGTAAGTTCACTACCACTATAAACTAATTAATGTACATGTCACAGTGCCAGTCCTCACCCTGCTGTGGAGCACGCGGTAGACATTTTCGGTCACAATGGTCGAACCATAGAGTCGAATTGTGTTGGACCTGGTCGTGTAGACCACATTAATTTGTCATCCTGGCGATACTTAAAAAGTCAGTCATGTTTGTCGTCCACAACGGCCCTCGATATTTGCTGCAATTAATTATTCTTCCAATCAAAAGCATGCAAATAAGGGAACATCGGAATTAATTGTAACGCTCCGCATGAAGTATGCAAGCAAAAGTTCCTCCTTTGAAATGAAATAACACAATTTCTGAAAGACGAGTATGAAAAACTTATATATATATATATATATATATATATATATATATATATGTTGAGAA
>CACRXP010000191.1:735382-753013 GCA_902702965.1 Spirometra erinaceieuropaei | reverse complement strand
TCAACCATGACCAAGTCGTCAGCAGTAAAGATACCACGCAGCCTAAGCAGAATAGTTCAGTGCATAGGACCTACCACAAGCACGACAAATACTATGGGGGTGGGGAGTTCTTGAGGGTTGCCGACGTTTGAAGGTTGTTGTTATTTGAAGTTGTTCTTACGATCATTTCTAGCAGAATTTGCCTCTTATTTCCAGTGTTAGAGGGAGTCCTCGTTTCGGAATCTACATCTAAATGCGTGGGCAGTCAACTACAAGTTTACCGAGCTAATTGGGCCGTTACGGCGTCGTTGCACGACTAGGGCTGCGATAAGGGGTAGGAGTTATCTGCTCCGAGCGTCGGTTGTGTTAGGTACCGTAATTTTGACACATTTGATCATCTTATACGACGCACTCCAGGCAAGGATTAGAGGTGAACTTTCAGATGCACGTGAACGAGAACATGGTCTGACTCATAGCCGTCGTCAGTTTTAGCATCACGCATCGATTCAGTGTCATGACTCCAGCTACGGAAACTTTTGATTGGCCAGAATACAGTCACTCTGACCGGTCCCACTACCACCGTTCTTTGTATAGCAAGTTGATTGGTGTTTGCAGTGGTGCTGGAGACAGGTTTTAGTGATAAGCAGCGAACGTCAGCACCCCTACGCCATTGTCTCATTCAGAACTGAGCTACTAACGGCCAATCAGTTTGTTTGAAGAGACACCTTGCCCAGTCGGGCTGTTCTGTCAGGTCACGATGAGGCAGCCTTTGCTTTAGTTCCTGCAGCTGCGACTAGGAGGTTATCCTACGACGTCGATTAACATCAGTTAATGACCCCCAAACAAACATTTCATAGTTTATCTCTTGCGGGGGTGATCACTAAACCATCTTTAGCGAAGAAGTCTCACGGGCCGCTGTGGTAGAGGAGGAGGTAGGAGCCCTCCCCAGGATCTTGATTCACCGGCACTCCGAATTGGTGGGTTTGGACTTTGAACATGCAACAGACATCCATGCTGTACTGCTGACGACTGCCCACAGTCAGAGTTTGGGTGCCAGGCCCGAGGAAGGTTCGTACGACAGTTCGACCCTTCTGGCCGACGATGTCCACTTTATGCTCTACAGCCGGGCGGCAGCAGGGACGGTACCATGCGCTCGAATTAATTTACGGTGACACTGGACTTGCGCAGCATCTACCGCACCCTCTCCTCACCCATCTGGCCCATTTTCATGACAGAGTCAAGGAGACTGGAGGCGGAAGAGGGCGCAAGTGGCTGGCACGAGGAGAACCCGCACCTAGGCGTGCCATCATAGCCCCTGGTGCATAACGGACACTGACCAGGATTTTACGCAAAAAGGAAGCGCATCGGGTCCCGGCTGGCGCGGCTTGGGTCTGCACCTGGGCGTGTCGCCACATTCCAGTTTTGACACTTATTATGGGTGCACATTCCCAATAGCGCCTGTCGGACCCCAATCTAGCCTCTGCGTTTATCCAGCGCATCTGCCGTGCGGCCTGTCTCAGGGGCATATTTTTCGTCTGCGCTACTGGACCATGGTTGCGAAGCGTGTCGGTTGCCGCTGATGCGCAACGTAGATCACAATACTGTACTTAAACACTTCCACAAGGTTTCTTCGGAATCGACGGTACAGGCTCCTAACGGTCGCATAGATTCTTCTTCGAGGTTGCCTCCTCTGATGCTTTGGCTCGAGGTCCTAATTGCAGGGCAGCGGCAACAAACAGACCTTCTTAATGACGGTTCACGGTCGTCCTGTTATAGTGGGTGCCATCGGACCTCGCAGCATTTTGTGAGGCAGTCGATGTACTGGACGTAAGCCCATCGCGTCCTTAGAACACTGTCGTTGCTGGTCCGCGACTGCATATTCCTTATACCCGAACGCTCCACTTATTTTGCAGCTAACCTTCGCTAGTGGTCGTGTCGCTTTCTGGCACTCCTTGACGCGCCATGTAGCCGACAGACGAGAGAATCGGTCCTCCCAGACACTAAGGCATTCGTTCAATCGAAGTTTCCTCCATTTTCCCGCGAAGGCGTCGGCTGGGCTTGTACCCAGAGATTAGCAAATGGCTGTTCCATTCATCAGCCAGGCTTCATTTTCCGCGTTTACTGGCATTTATGCTTCGTGGTCAGAAGATTCTTTGACCAACTGTCCTTCCAAGGTAATGCGCCCAGTTAGCTAGTAAGAAAAGGCTGAATGATACCTTCTCACACATCCTCCTTGCAGCAGGTATTCAGGCACTGCTCTTTGCGTATCGAGTTAGACGGGATGGAGTCAACGTGAAGCTGTCAGCTGGGGCCATCCTCACGTGCTGCTGTGAAGCAGGCTGAACTTTTTGAACTACTAGACGCCTGAGTAATAGAAGGCGGGAGCGAGCGTGTACCTGGGTTGTTAGGGAAAAGGAAGTCAAAGACAGACAGTAGCCCGATCCTCACACATTTAAGTAGACCTGGCTGTCACATGAAGTCTCTTCTAATCTGTGAAATGTTTCAAAACTGCCACAAGTCCTGACGGTGGCACGCACTAATGACAGTGGATTTGATGGCATTTTGGTTGCACGAAGTGGTCCTGTGCGCGCAAAAAAATTTCATACCCCCCGCTGTTTCTGAGAGCCGGCATTAATCAACCGAAGGTCCGCATGCAATTAACCTCAGCCAGCCACCCGTCGCCGCCTCTTCGGTATTCCGGTTCTCATAAATAAATAAAGGGTTAGATGGTAGTTGGTAGCCCTCCCGGTACCGAAAACTCCCAGGCACCTGTCTTTCGGGACCGGTGGTAATGGGGACTATGCGGGTGGGGCAGATGAGTGGAAGCGTAAATGGCGCTTGTAGGGTATGCCTGGAATTGACGTTCCTGGCAAAGTGGAAGTCTAATTTAAATAAGGTGAAAAATGTAAGGAGGGTAAAGAAGTAAGCATGGATAATTAGTACGGTATGCGGAATAAATGCATCCTTGCCCCAGGTTGGAAAGAATAGCAATTGAAGGCGAACAATCAATAGGAAGAAGACAGTGTGTCTTAAGGTCATTCCGCAGTATGTGCGATAGTACTCTAACCGACGGAATGGACATGAGAACACGAGAGTCAAACAGTGGCACGGAGGACGGCATAACGCAAGCGGGGTAAGACTTTAATGCGAAAAAATGTTTGGGCGAAAGAGAAAATCTGCAAATAATAGTGTATTGTCACTGTGGCCACGTCTAGGATTAAAACTATGGCAGTAGTTGTTTGCTATACGCGAATGGTGTACTATACAATGTAAAGAGGAATTAGCACTCTGTATATGAAGTTACACTTTGTTCTGCTTGCAGAGCCCAGTCTCTTAGTAGGCGAAGGAAAGCAGAACCGCAAGTGGATAGGCCGACAGATTATTCGCGGATCCTGGAAACAATCCAGTCGTCCTACCTAGTGCAGTATCTCCAGCAGAAAGGACTTCTGACCTGTAGGGTCTTATGTAGATGTCGAAAGGTCATGCCCTTACAAATACTGCGACAGCACACGGATGGTTATGCCTTCAGGTCACATCTGGATACTGTGGTATGCAGCCTAGGATAGTACCTCTAAAATGAATCATATACAGGTAACACAGTGCGCGCATGCAATGAGAAGCATTATGAGAAGCATGATAAATCATTATCCGCCTAGATAAATCATTCGTCCTTTACTAAAGATTTCCGTGTAGGGGTGCAATACAATGAGTCTATATAGACATTTCTGCAGCGCCCCGTTCTCGGGGCGGTTAAAGTGAAGAAGAAAGTCATCCTGACAGGACTTCTGCGCTTGCACTCCCGGGCATAATGAGAACGTAATCACACAGCTTGAAATCGAGCCAGTAAGTACAATTGTAGAATCAGTGGGCAGGGCTACCAACTACCATCCTACCAAATAAAGTTTTTTATTTGGCACCCATAGGGGTACTTTTATGGTAGGCAGATATACATTTTCGGGTAAATTTTAGAACGAGTAAGCGAACACTGTGTAGTCTTCGATTTATGCTTATAGACAGTCTGATAGCAAAAACAGTTAGCGAACAGTGAAAAAGCCCCTTCTAATTTGGTTGAAAAAGACAAAATAAATGTGATTTGATTCGTTTTTGAGGACAAGAAAAACTGTTGCTAATGGGAAGCTAAATAGGCGTGTGGGACTGGACCGCCCTGCAGGCGAGAGTACGCAAGGATTCGAAACTGTCCTCGTCAAGGTAGAACTTCTAACCGGATGAGGCTATCCGCTGCAGATGCCGTCATCGTACTTTTGGGACGAAAGCAGAAGCAACCGTCAAGGTGGTGAAACAGGAGGAACCCATCGTGATTGGTCGCGGTCCGCATAAAGTCCAAGCGAGGCGGGAACGTTAAAGGCTGATAGCATCATCAAAGAACTGACAGATGCGACCATGATACTTCTTCGCTGACTGACTAAACCGCTAGCTGAGGGCGAAAACAGAGCAAAACAGATCACTCTAGGTCGAAGTGAGATGACATTAAAGATCGCGAAAATCATTGTTGCGGACGGGGGAGGGGTTGGGAGGGGGAGTAATAGTAGCCCTGTCTCGAGGATTTTCTACACTACTCATATCTGTGAAAAATATTGTTCTTTTTTTACCCAGCCGTACTCTGATCACGCCCCGTGGAGTTCTGTTTTGTTTCGAGTCGTAGTTGACAGTAGAGGATTTTTACATGTTTTCTGCATAACGTTCGGCGGCTCGATGGCGGTTCGAGAATGCTTGGAAGACGTCTGTCAAGTTACTCTGTCAACTTTGAAACCGCTCCGATGCTAAACGCATGCATCACGCCACCCACTGTGAAGTCGCGTTCGCACAAAGTTCTGTTGTCTCGGTAGAGCGTTATCTGTGCTGTAATAATGTCAAGGATACCGAGGGGCAAAATCAGTGTTTACAGCGGTGTCCAACCTCTGCTGCTACAGTGCGTGACCGATCTTATGAAACGTTGGCCAAAATTCTGCAATGCGTTTCCAATCAGGAAGGAGTATTTAAGTGGGGTTGTCATATTGATTATCATGCAGCATATCCCTATAACATTTCGGATTCGCCAGGATGTCGATTTTTGAATGCATTTCTTTCTGACTTCCTACAGAAACTACACTCGGTAAAAAATGACTGCTTAATTAGCGCGCATTTTTCCATCTGATTTTCGATGGTCTTATAAATTCAACTATATTTTACAGACAACATGCACAAAAATATGCTTTCTTTTGCTCAGTTGGTAGGAAATCCCATTGACTTCATATTTTATGCCCGAAGAAAGTGTATATTTAGGTTTTGAAAAAGCTTCTAATTATGAGATTTTTAAGACCATGCGATGTCCATGCATGCAAGACCGCACATGTCCGTTTACTAATACTCCTCATGAAATATACAACAGAGTCCGGATCCATTGCAGAATTTCATGAAATCCATGTGGTATCTTCTTAAAAGCATAGGAGAATATATGATTTTCCTCACACGGGAAGCATGCATCTTGTAGACTAAAATTACTAAACGCTGACACAGTGGCAGATCAGGCTGAAAATTATTCAGGAATTGGGAAACTTTTTTAAAACCAAAGTATACACTTTCTTCGGGCATAAAATATGAACCCAATGTGATTTCCTACCAAATAACCAACGGAAAACATATTTTTGTAAATGTTCTCTATAAAAGATATTTGAATTTAGTAGACCATCGAAAATCAATAGCAGGAATGCATGCTGCTTAAGAAGTCATTTTTTTACCGAGTTTGGTTTCTGTAGGAGGTCAGAAAGAAGTGCATTAAAAAGCCGACATCCTGCTGAGTCCGAAGAGGCACAGGGTTATGCTGCATGGTAATCAGCATAACAACGCCACTTAAGTAATTCTTCCTAATCGGAAACGCATTCCGGAATTTCGGACAACATTTCATGAGACCGCTCACGCACTCTATGTATGTAGGCCACATTCATGATAGTCAGCCGTTGGCCCTGGCGGCAAAACGTTGTAGCTCTGGTTTGACGCTAGCGAGGAGGACTTTTACAGTAGCCGTATCTCCCTTTTTCTCTGCATTTCTGCGGTAAGACTGGGTGAAATGAGTGAGAATAGAAGCAGAGGCCTGCCAGCTATTTCCTCAGCAGGTGCTGTCGTTAACTTAGCCTGACTTCGAGCAGTCGGGTGTCCGTAGGGGGTTACTGACAAGAAACCCCTAAGGCCGAGACCGAGCAATCTGTTTGCCGGTATCAATTGCTGGCCAGTGACGCAATTTCCAGTCGAGTTATAGTAAATAAAATGATCGGCCTTCCATCGCGTTCCTATAGTCCTCCAGCTGCTAGGTTATCTCGGGACGCCTAGGGATGGGAATTATCCTCAGTACCTGACAGGTGTTGTCGGTCTGTACGTGTTACGTAGGGGGAGTTACCGATTCCAGTGCATAAAAAATGGACGGAACAGCGGGGCACCGTTTGGGCCGTAGAGCCATTCACTTAACTTCCTACCCAACGGACCTGCTTGTCCAGAGTTCTGTTGACTGAGTCATCGAGGTACTAGGATCAAATTTCATACGCTGTCTCGATTACAGTGGTGTGTATGACAGCTGCAGCACCCATGGTCGTTTCAGTATCTGCCGACCGCGGCTAGCAGGTAGGCCAACGAACAAACTCATCTTCCCGAGGTAAAGCCCTCTTAAATGTGTTTTCAGCCAGAAAGGGTTACTTGGGTGTTGCAATATTGGTTATTGTGCAACATGCTACCCTTCTTAAAATACACAAGTTGAAGAGGACATAATTTGCTGTCAAATTAATGCAAGAAAACATTTGTGAACATGTTCTCTGTTACAAAATATATTTTTATTCATAAGGTCATCGGGCATCAATGCAAAAGTGCATGCTACTTAACAGTCATCCTTTGCCGAGTGTGGATTTTACAAGCGGTCGGGAAGGAACTCATTTTAAAGCCGCATCCTAGCTGAACTGAAATATGTTGGGGACTATGCTACACGATGACGGTTATAAGGATGCCACCTAAGTAACATTTCAGAATTTCGGTCAACACCTCTCGGGGATAGACCGGATTCCATAGTATTGCATTTAAAAAAAATTAGTTCTCGGAAAAACCGTCAGTGCTAAAAATTAGTGCAGTTCAAAACCATCAATAACTGAAGACTAAATGTTGATGTCTAAAAAACCCTCCTTGGACTGACTTATGACTCCCTTGCCCTCTGAAATGGTCCTTGAGGCTGATTCTTACTGCCCGCCTATAATATCCTGCCTTGTTGAAAATGGGTAGTATTTGCATATCTAGACGCGCAAGAAGGTCGGTGTCTGTCCCCCGCCCACGCACCAGTCATGCCACGCGTGGCTTGAAAGGCTCCGTCTACGTATGGCACATTAGTAGGGAAGGTCTGCCCTCCCCCCCCTAAGACGGGCCACGTGGTAGGCGCGCTGGCTCATCACGGGAAGGGGCTTGATCGGGATCCGGCAGGCGTTATTGGAAATGCGCATCCATTACAAACTGCCGACATTGGGGTCAGGGGACACACCCAGCAGCAGGCCCACGTCCGCCAATTGGCATCCGGGTCGCTCCCTGTTCTTTCTTGGTCTAAAATCTAGGCCAGTCGACCTTGTGAACTCGAGCCTGTGGTGGTAAGCCTAAGTGCGGGCTTTTTTGTCGTACCAGCCGCCAGCGCGCTCTGCCACCTCCGGTCCTCTGGACTCTACCATGACACTGGGTCCGGGTGGCGGAGGAGGAGGAGGGAGTGTGGTAGATGCTGTCTAAGTCCATTACCACTTTAACTCACGCGCAAGTCACCGTCTAAGCTGTTACCCTGTTGTGGAGCACTCGGCGGACATCCTCACTCACGACGGTCAAACTGTTAGTGTGTGTAGGTAGGGACCCACGGAGACTTATTACTCGGCTCGTTCAACGCACCCACTTTTTGACCCAGTTAAACAAGTACCATCCTGGGTACTTGGGATAGGGGGGGGGGAGTTTTTCAAGATAACACGCTTTGTCGTTCTAGGGACAAAGAACCGCTTTGCAATGCTCGATATGTATATGATCCTGAGGGGTATGCTTATTTTTCACTTCCTGTCTGGGAAGGTCGCAGAAATAACCACCTTTTTATGGTTTGAATGCGTAGAGGTTAGACACGGCGAAGAAATCGTAATACGAATGCCAGACGCAAATATGAGTCTACCCTTTTCTGACTACGAGGACTTAGTCTGTCGACTGTGGGGGTCGTCGGGTTTCAAGAGGTTTTTGGACTGTCAATGAACACTTTGCTGTTTTTGTTTTTAGGTGGTCTCAAAAAGGGTGCTATTCCCATATTTTCGTTGAGAAATCGATCATTAATGTGTATTTTTAGAGCGATTGCAAATTTAATTTGTCTTGCGGAAGAAGATTTCCGACCTAATTGAAAACTGCGGTGACGGTTTTCAGTGCATATACTTTTTATAATACAACAACCGTTTGCTCACCAGTTTCATGCCTTTAAAAGCATTTGGTTCTGTAGTCGACAAGCGCAGGTTAATGCCATTAATACTATTCCGGACGGATGCAGACCAGAAATAGGTAAAATTTGCATGCAATAATGAACCCTTTTGCCCATCTTCAATTAATTCAACAACCTACTATGTTATTTAAATACTTCTCTCCCACAACTCACACGGTACTAGTTTAATTTCCAAATTACAAGGAAGTCGAATTGGACCAGCTCAAAGGCGCAACCCAAGGGCACACATTTCAGTCATTTTTTTCCAGAGACCTGACATCATCTCACATCTACTCCTTGGACCCCTCCTTATGACTAGCCATTACCAGCGTGGTAAAACAAAACGCCTCCTGTCAGAACTGTTACTTTGTATCAAAGCGCAAATTTGCACACGCTCACAATTTGGGAGGCACAAGGCCTAAAGTACTATCGCTTTCTTGGAAAGAACTTGCTTTCTTACCACCTTGTCTGGCGGACAGAGTTGATCGATTTTTGAGTCCACAAAGACAGTTTATGCCGACTGCTGTCTCCGTTCATAGACGACTGCGCCAACAGTCGCAGGTTTGGTTTTCGCCTACGTCTCCCCATAGGAGATCGTCTGAATATGAAGAAATGTTCACTTCCAGGCATCCCAGGCCTTTCCAGCATCTCGTTTGTTTCGGCATAAAATCTCCTATGCACGAGAAGAGTTTTCTTCTCCGCATATCGCATCTAATGAATCAGCGGAGCGCACGTTTTACGTACGCCCAACTGACCATATGGACTTTGGTTACCGCCTCTCACCAGTTTTACCCCTATTGCTTCCTCACACTCGAGACGTATTCCTTCAATTGCAGTGCATACTCGTCCGCCCTCTATTTCTTCTCTTTCCCAGAGGGCTGAGGATGGCCCACTTGTTATGAACACCTCGTTTGCCTGACTGCGCCTGTATACCAGGGTGTATGGGATGTCCATCGCGGAGGTTGACAATCGTACCTGATAGTAAACTGGGCACATTGGTCGCTCAACTTTGATTCTGCCTACAGTCCAGCGTTTGGCTGTGAGCCCGAGAATCTGTGCGGAAAGCAACGGCCCTACTTAGGCAGTCGCTTTGAATTGTCGGGTGAAACCAAGCGATAATGGCCGACTTATCTCACTTCCGTGAGATTGCGTCTGGTCTGGTGCCTTCAGTAGGGTGGAATCGACTTTGTTGTGATGTGTGTGTAAGCGGGACCTTTATTGCAGTAAAAAACGATCGGTGAGTGAACCTCTACCATTGTCCATTCCCGATCGCAACAGACAGGACAACAAGCCCGTGGCTTCGTGGTTAGAGGCGTTGGACTTCTAACTAACAGGTCGCGAGTTCGGCCCTCGGGTGTTCCACGCTTCGGGGTTGGGCATGACTGGCTGACGACGGTAAATTAGCCAGAAGTGGCCATTCGAGTCTCCCCTGCCTTTGTCGTGGCCCAGTGGCTAGAGGCGTGGACTTCTAACAAACAGGTCGCGAGTTCGAGTCTCGGGTGTTTCACACTTCGCGGTTGGGTATGACTGGCTGGCGACGGCAAATAAGCCAGAAATGGCCATTCCAGTCTCCCTTGTCTTTGTCGGTAATGACATACTGCCTATATCATGCGCCGCTGTGCGGCTGCTGGTTGGACTCGAGTGAGAGCCCGTCATAGACCTTATGAAGTGAGGTATATAAGCATGTCAAGTGGGCGTTTGACTCTCACTGTTGTGGTTAGGATCTCATTCGATCCCTTTCTGTCCACCCGCTAGCTTGCTACTGGCGACAACGAACGCTGTGTTATAGGACACATACCACATACCATATATACCTCACTTCATAAGGTCCATGACGTACTGATGATCGGTAACGACCGTGAAACAGCTGTCTGCGTCTGGCCTGTTGCACTCTTAGCGAGCTGCCTGTGTAATATATTTATATGTACATTACATACGAAGGTGTCGACCCCAGGTATTGGGATGGAAGGAGGAGGTAAAAGGTCTTTAGGGTGGATGGTTTACTTGCCTGTGGATACCGTCGCATTTTTATAAACAGAACCTTATACCAAATACACAGGAGGAGGAGCGACGGTGAGCAAGGACAAAAAAAAACTCGCAATCTTCCGTCTCTTGTCCCACATGAGGGGCGTTTCGGATGCCACGAAAGGGATGCCAAAACCGCTCAATGTATACTTTTGACTGTGGCTCGACTTGACCGCCTGCTCCTTCCTGAGGGTGAACTACCACCTGAGCACACGTCAGGCCTTATTTCCCGCGTTAACTGTTGCACCTGTCTTGTCACCCCGTGTTGTATCACCAACAAACACGTACGCATGAGCATGCCTTAGTCATGAAGCTAAAAGACGTACGATCGTTTGTTGCCACGTACAACTCGAGAATAACCATCGATTCGCCTGGAGGCAAAGGGGCGAGAGGGAGGTAATCGAAGCCTGTTATTCCTACGCTATCTAATCGACCTGCCAGCGCCGTACAGTGCCCGTCAATCATAATTTGGTGATGAATGGAGGACCAATGAGGAGACAAAATTATGGACCAATCAGGAGCAAGCCCCATGTATTTCTGTGCTTCGCCTCGCCAATTACGCGTCTACTGATCTGTTATTCGCCCATTCATCCTCCGGGTCTCTAGTCGACGAGCTTCCAAACCTGCAACGAAAGCAGGGCTCCAATACCTAGTGACCTAATCTTTCACCCAATGATTATAAAGCCTTCATTTGCGGAACTCAAATGCGAGATAGTGCTATGGAGGCTGAACCACAGCATCAACCAACTCGCAGTACGCTGTTACTTGAGCCGACTACAACTGCCAGTGGCTGTCGTCTGCCCACGGCGGATGGATCTACCCGTCTGAAGAGATTACGCGCTCTGACAGAATCTCCGGCGACGCTGAAGTTCGTGCACAATTGGCCACGGTGTGGAACCTCCCAAGGAAGACTTCCTTACCCTCGTTTCGGTTATCTTCGGCAGATTGCACAGGAAGCAACGCGGTAAACTGCATCACTTCTTGTTGGATTGTTCATTTAGTACGACTCTAAGGTTGCCTAAATAGATACCGGGAAGTGGCGGGGAAGAAAAGCGATGGGAGCATCTGAGGGCTTTGATAAAACTGTCTCCAATTCGACCATGAAACGCAGGGGACTAGAACGGCTAATAAAGTTGTCTGCTATAAAAGTACCTGCATGCGGTGAATATCGTCGTTTGCGATGGTCTAACTGTTGTGAATTAGAAGACGAATTCGCATCACTTTGTGGTACGCTTAAGTCTGGACGGAGCAAGTAGAGCTTTCAGGACCTCCAGCCCAACTTCCTGTCTCTCCTGCAGTTCTTTTTGAAGCCAGAGACGAGCCGTGATGAGGACGACAGCTCATCTCAATTTAACAAAGAGAGCCTCTTCCGACGCGCTGGAAAACCCTGCCATTCTTGACCTGTTCACTTTCTTCGTCCTAGAACACCAATTACATGTATGCTGATCTAGGTCAGGCTCCAGCACTCTTAAGGCCTTGGGCGTGCATGTTTTTGTGTACCCATGTTTTCTCGCGTGTTTACTGCGTTCAGATTTCACTTTTTGACGGTTGAATGAGCACAAGCACTCACCCACTGCGCATTTGGCTTCGTTTGTGTGCGTGTGCGGACCGTTGCAAGTAGCTGACGTTCCTTGTTGCAGGCCGCCTGTGCGTGAAGGGAAACATTAGTGATGGTATGGATGTAGCTGTCAGGGCAGTGCCTTTATTTTTTTCTCAGATCGGTAAACCTTCCCATTCAACAGTGTCGTGGAAGCGAGACGATTTGCAGTAGTCTGCTTGAACAGGCTGCGCTCACATGATTTTTTGCCGATTCGCTACAAACTAACAGGACTCCTGCTCTTAAAAAACTTGCCTGCATGTGTTTCCTACGGAGGAGCGAATGCGTTGCGAGCGCTCTACAGCACTGGCGGCATACCTTGTGCAGTGTCCTCCGCTTTTCGTATAAAATTCCCAGAACGCAGAAACCGTCTGCTCCTCGTCCCTCAAGGGGATTTTATAGCATTAAGAAACCGACCGATCCTAAAAGATGTTTGTAATCAGACTGGTACAGTACTGTGTGTTTCACGTGACTTTGTAAGAGCTGCAATATACCGTGAGCGTATGGTCACGCGCCGAAGTGGCTGGGTTGTTTCTAGTGGTTTGTTCGGTGTAAATATCATGCACGAACTCGAGTTTTTTGCGTTGAATGATTCCACTTCTCGTCTGCGGGCATTGTTCCGAGGCTGCAGAAAAAAGAGGCTTTAAGTTGTCTAAAAATCGGATTTTGATAATAAGCACTATTTCAGTCACAGTTCATTTGAGTCCTACGATGGGCCTCACTACGGATTCTTTGGGCCGAAATGGGGACAGATTGACTCACGGCATGCGTTAATCAAGCTGCGCAGAATTCGCGTACTCGGGGATGTGGTGACATGCCTGGACGTAGGCCACCACGCCGAGTCAGCCACTGCGCCCACTCCTTACTGGTTGATAGGGTCGGCAGGTCGGCTTGTGCAGGGGACAGGGAGTGAGGTTGATTCTGGAAAGTCCACCTCCCCGATGTCACGGCGCCCTGAGTGTCCTATTTTGGACAGCTCGCTCCCTCTCAGGACCGGTAGCCAGACTGTTAGGATTCCTTAATGTGGCCTCTGTGGGATTCCCCCCCTAAATGGAATCCTAGCTGCCTCTTCTTGTGAAAGCATTCTGAATACAGTGGGACCCAACTCATGTGTGGCACGCGTAGACAGGTAACCTAGCCTTGCAAACCATCGCGTCCTTGTCCATCCCCGATCATCTAAAAAAGTGTCTTGCCATCGAGGCCAGGTGGGTGAGGAGGGCTGGATGCTGGGGAAGTCTGCCTCATCATAAACTGATTCACGCGTAGACTGCCATCCTGCGTCCACCTTGAGGTGCATGCGCGGACGTCATCGTTAACGACTGCCTAACTGTGGTTGACAAGATTACAGTGTCCAGGCGGCGGCGGCGTCGTGAGTGTCACTGTAACCGAAGGCATCCTTCACGATGTTAATGAACACCCCGCTGCTCATGATTTTCTTTGCTAATCTTTAGATTAACCGCTATCTGAATGTAACAGTCATCCAAGACATCAGTCGGTGGGGGTTTTTGGCAGTGTTTGTTCGCGCAGAGTCTTCTCGTAGGAGGTTGTTTTCATTGGTTTGCGTAAAAATAAAACCTCATCTCGGAGCTGAATGTCCTCCCAGAATGATTGTCAGTTATCAGCATACTCCTTAGCAAATAAAGTATGCTTTTTAATTCGTTTCTTGCTTGAAAATGAAGTAGTCACGACCTTTATACCCCTGCCCGGTTCTACACGGGGAGAAGATTGGCAAATACTCTTTGTAATTGCTCTTAGCAGGCATATCATGATGCTTTTTCAGTGTCGGATGGACCATTTCCATCCGTCCTGTTTATTCCGATGCACGGTCCTAACTTAAGTAACCCGCGATAGAATGACTTTACTAATATTGAGGATTACTTCTGACGAATCAGTCAGCGGCCCCTTTTCAGCAAATTTCGGTTGGGCGCGGGAATGCCGACCTTCCACCGTACTAGAGGCGGCCTTGTCCCATACTCCAGGGGGCAGGTCAGGACAAGTGTTAGGGTTAGGAGTAATAGGATCAGAGTTAAGGTCATGGGGGATAGTGTTAGGGTTAGAGTTAGGACACTGGGATTTTGCGCAAGGCCACCTGTAGTACGGCGAGCGGTCTACATTCCCGTGTTTGACCCAAATATTTTTATTCACTCAAAAGACTTCCAGTTTGTATTAGTGCTCTCTCATCGCAGAACGTGAAAAAATATGCGGCCGTGGTCTGCGACGAATGGTCGGACAGAAAATTTTTCACCGAAAATATTCTGCTCTTTGGTAAAAAATGGCATATTCCGCTTCACGGAAAGAGCTTTTCGCGAAATACATGAATCTAGTTACTAGCGTTGACAACACTCAACTGGCTCACAACTAGACCGGATTCCGATCATTTCACTTCATGCTTTTCGTCGCCCGCTGTAACCGGGGGTGGGGTCATGCGTCAGTGCCACAACCATAATCAATTTAATCGCCAACACTGAGTCATTTCTCGGTAGCGCCACTTTCGTAGCATTTGAGCTGGTTCTAAAATTTGTGAGAATTCGGAGGGAAACTGCTCTGCAAACCAACCGGAAACGTCGCATTGATTGGAAGCCTGTCTTTCAGTTGGTCGGTCCGCTGCCAATCACAAACTTCTATCAGCCATTGAAAAGCCTTCAAATATAGGACATTTTTAAAATGTACAACCTGGGTACTTCCAGCGGAGTGTGCTTTAAAATGAAGACCACTATCACCTATCGTTACCGCTGCTTTTTGATATGTTTAAAGTCATCTTGACTTTTGCCGTCCGTAGTTATTGTCAATCAAAAGAGCATTTAAGGTAAGCCTCTCGTCGAAATTAATTGGTATGAATGATACTAGGCCCTTAGGAGAGGCAGTTCTCGCTGGTTCATTGCAGAAAAAACCGAAGTAATTTCAACGTCTCTGTCTATAGCTACGGCAAGTACGCGAGCTTAGACATGAAAGTCGTCTGCCAAACGCACTTTGCCTTCATAAGCGTTTATGGCAGATTTGAATATTTAATTTGAATCAATTGGGAAAAACTGGGCCACAGAGACCGACAACTTTTCAGGCCATTTTCTCAGCCCTTTGCTTCCTTTCTCACATAATTGTTTAAGCTATCACGGTGAAAACTGAACCGTTGAGTACAACTCGCCTAATGGGCGACAATGCACATCACTCAGCCTCTGGTCAGTGCGAGGTATTATGCATACAACTAGCACAGTTTTTGGAAGTGTGTGCACCAGTTGGTAGCACTTCTGTCTGGGCAATTAGCATTTTCAGTCTTTGAGAATCATTAATTCACTCCTTTTTCATTCTTAACGCTTGCGATGTGGTTTAGAAACTCGCCTTCTTTTCACGTGCATCGACTCTTAGTTTAAGACTTCTATTTGACGAGATATGGGTACTCGGCTTGCGTCTAGACCGCGGAGACGGGTGGAGGGGATGAATTTTTCTTCCGTGCCAGGGACTCGGTGTGGGTAGCCGTGCATATGGTTGAGTCATACACCAGTGGGTCGACTTGGACTGCATAGTCCGGGGAGATGAAGTCGAAGAGGTCATAAAAGTCACATTAAGAAGGAGCCACTGTAGCCTGACTTTCAGTTTAGCAGCGGGTTTACTTGTCCCGTCAGTTGACAACCTTCTAATTTACGAATTTTGGACTGCGGCACCCGTTACGGCAGTTCAGCATGGGAACTACTCAAACCGGATGGAAGTACAGTAGATGGGGTAACTCATGAAATGTTAGCCGAAACGCTGAAATGTGTTTTTAACTCTAGAAGACTACTGAGGTAGAGTTGTAGCATAATCCCAAGATATTTCAGTTGTTTCAGAATGCCGTCTTCGAATGAACTACCTTGCGGGCGCCTGCAAAATCTACACTGCAAAAACCGACCTCTTAAGTAGTATGAACTTTCCTCATTTATTTTTGATGCTCCTACAAAATCAAATATATCTCATAGAAACTATGCGCAAAAATATTTCTCCCTTTACTCTTGTGGTAGAAAATTACGTATTTTTCAAATTTTATACTTGAAAGGAGGGTTCAATCGGGCTTTGAGAAGGTTTCTAATTATGAGATTTTCAAAGACCGTGAAATGCTTGTTCATAAAACATCGTGTTTCTGTATCTACTAATGTTGCTTGTAAAGTTTACAATTTGGCTCAAATTCACTGTTAAATATTATGAATTCCATGTGATCTTCTTTCAATACCGTATAGAAATGTCTGATTTTCCATACACGGAAAATATACACTTGTAGTTGGGAAACCCTAACTGCAAGTTTAACGGCAGGTCAGGTTCAAAATTATTCGGGAATTGAAAGCGTTTTTTAAAACCCTTCCTTCAGGTATCAAATTTGAAGAAGACGTACTTTTTCACCAAACGAGTAAAGGGATGAATATTTTTATGCATGATTTCTGTGAGATTTATTTGAATTTTTAAGAGCACCGAAAGTAAATGAGGAAACTTCATACTACTTAAATAGTCATTTTTTGCAGAGTGGGGATTTTGCAGGCGGACGGAAGGTAGTTGATTCGAAAGTCGGCATTCTGAGGTAATTGAAATATCTTGGGATTATGTTGCACGATAACCCTACCTAAGTAGTCTTCTAGAGTCGAAAACGCATGCCAGAGTCTCGGATAACATTTAATGAATTAGCACATCTACTGCATGTATTCGAAAGTGTCCTTCGGACATAAGCATGACAGCTGGCAGTGTGGGACTGCACAATAAGCGACTAACCTACATAAGCCCAAAATGGGCGTTTCACGCTCGTCTGCGCTTTCATATCCTATTCTGGTCAGTCCTAAAAAGGTCCTTTCTGCACGTAGCGGCATGTGTTGCCTTAAAAGCTCTCGTTCTGCGGCCCATGTGCTGCCTATCTTAAGCACAAGTACGTGTTTCACGTCCACCGGCCTGGTACGCACTTAAACAAGTGACGGGTTACCTTTTTTCTGTTTCGTTGAGCCAAATCTGTTTGAAACTTGTATTTATCGATACGACGGCGTTCGTCTGATGCTAAATAAATGGGCATTTTAAAGCGCTTCAGCATCTACCAATCGGGGACAGCAAACTATCCGTCTTGCATGGGACGTTTCGGCTTACACTGAAATGTGCTCTTTAGACGCTCACACTATGCTTGCACTTACCGTGCAGTTGCCTGTTCAGTCCCGTCCTGTGTTTGAGGAGTTATGGTTTTCTGCCGTTGTCGTCGATGGGGGGCGACCATCCATTGAGTGAAATAGGCCGACTTCCTTACAAGCAAGATGAACAACACTGTCGTAAAATCGCGAGGGCATCTCAGACCACCTCATCTGCTCTCTGGTTGGAGCATTTGTCGCGTCGCAGCCTCTCCATTCGCTGTGGTCTAAACGTTAAATCCACTCACCCCTTCCTGTCGGTGTTCTTTGCAGGATTCTACTCCTTCCCCCACCACCGGAGATGTTACTCGAGCTGCGCCAGTCCGCGTCTCTCCTGGGATTAAGTCTCGATTAGCGCTCTTCGAGAGTCCAAACGGTACCGGACAGTCAATACCAAGGCGACCACTTCGAAAGTCCTCATCGCCGACAAGGCCATC
>CACRXP010000191.1:699167-733926 GCA_902702965.1 Spirometra erinaceieuropaei | reverse complement strand
CCTTTTAAGAAAACGGGAACTGCTCCGCTGTTCAAATTTTGCATTGTTGCCCGTCTACCTGTACACTTGTACCATTCCAAACATCCCCCTCTCCCTCCATGTCATTCGAAGTATTTTCTATCCTTCTTTGCTATCACAAGCCGTCCGCCTTCTCCGGTTTTGCCCATTCCACCATGCCACTTCTGATTTTGCTTTTCGCCTTCGCGCGTCTGTCAAGTAACTCAGACGCGAGTTCTCTTTCACAAGAAACAAATTTGCTAATCTTTTTACATGTGCTGATTTTTATCCAGGACTTTTTTTACCGCTTCCAATTTTATACTGCCATGACGAAACCCATTTCCTTGGTGACACTGGTATGAAATCCGCGCCGTTGTGCTGCCATTTTTCATGACGCAATATTTGCCGCGTTTTTTGCAAATACAATTCCCCTTGGCCTCTGTTCGTTGGTCCGTCAACGAAGTCTTTCGCAGTGAAACGTATATCCTTTTTAAAACATCAATTTCGTCGCCATGACCTCACCTTCCCTGTCGCGTTCCTGGCGACATGCGTGCGGGGAAATAAATCCCCTAGACCCCCGAAAATATTCTCCGACGTGGTACCATTTCTTTTTTGAGCCTACTCCGCTAGGGCTTGTCTTCTTTATGCACACGTGAAGAAAACCTTTTAGAAAAGTGGTTCCGTCTGGATCTACGCATAAAATTCCAACTTTGCGAATAGGCGAGGGCGAGTTCTCGACAAATTCCCTTGTCTAACCACAAGTTGGTACATTTCGGGAGCCCATTGTTGCTCACCTGTGATCAAGTTCTGCCCCCTCATTCCCCACCCAACTCCACAAAATCCTAAGGCCGTACTTACATCTTTTAGTTGAATCCCCTAGGGATCATTTTGTATGTACCTTGTGCATGGCGAATGAAAGCGTAGATTTCGCACTGAAGCCACTCAGAGTTGGTGAGCATTTTGATATGAGCCTATGGCCTCTGTTGTAATTGAGAGGACTCTAGGTGTTCTCTGTGCTCATTTGGTGGGGGAACATTTTAGACCCCCCAGTCTCTAAGGACAACATTCTTAAATGCAAGGTGAAGGTCAACAAGGACAGGGCAGGCTACGGTGGCAGTCGTTCTACTGTGCACATGGTTCTTCAGCCAGCCAGTTGGAGCGGAGCCGCGGAACTCCTGTGTCCTGTTGCGTCTGCGTTGTTTTACTTTCGTCTCGGTAGATCGAGCTTGCGTCCGCGCCCGCATGCGCCGGTTTGGAAGTGCAGCGATGAACAGGACGTATACTAATTGCAAAAAAAGTGGATATCCATGTTTCTCCTTCTTTACTGGTTTACTTTGGATATTAGTAAAGTAATGCAGTGCTGCAGGCTTTGCCAATTCATCGACTTGTCTGAGTTTTGGGGCTCCCATTGGTGTCCGTGTCCACGTGGAGGCCTTCAAGGCCAGCCGTTGATTGGCTACATCGTCCCGTAAGTGCGGCACCCTTGGACTTCTGTTTCATTATATCTGAAGTCGGATTACCGTACGAACCCGAAGGCACGGACAAGATACTAACATTTTTTCCTGAAGACTGACTCGTTATCTTCCCTCTTCCTGGGCTTGGTAGAGGGGCGCTCGCCGATCGCCTTACTGAACTCACTCTTCCCGTTGTGCCTTACGGGCTCTCTCTCGAGCCCTGCCAGCAACCGCACAGCGGCGCGTAATACAGGCAGTATAGCGTAACCGACAAAGACAAGGGAGACTATAATGGTCATTTCTGGCTTATCAGCCGTCGCCAACCAGCCATACGCAGCCCCAAGGTGTGCAACCCCTGAGGCTCGATCCCACGATCGGTGATCGCCACTCTGCCATTGTATATGCCCGATCGTAACCGACAGGACAACGAGCCCGTAGCTCAATGGTTAGGGCGTTGGACTTCTAACCAACAGGTTGCAGAATTGAGTCCCAGGCGCCGCACACCTCGGGGTTGTGTATTGCTGGCTGACGGCGGCGAAGAAGCCAGAAGCAACCATTCTACGCTCACTTGTCTTTGCCGGTAATGATATTCTGCCTACACTTGGGGATTATCCATCTGGCGGTGTTGCCGTCTGACGGGGTTGTCTGTTCGCAGCCCCTACCCTCAGTTTACGGAGTTTGCCCGGTCTAAAGCGTTGATGAGACCGGTACGCGCCAAATCCCGTGTGAATTTCAATCCTGACCTTTGTGTAAGTTGGAAGCTTGGCAGAGGTCCTGAAATGGTGCCGCGGAGAGAGTAGAGTAGACGGTCGACCGGTTGGAGCTTGCTCTCAGCTCGCAAATTCAGCGCGCTGCCGTTAACCTGTTATCCACTTTAACGGTGAGATAGCTTACTGTTGCAAATCAAACACAAATACTTGGGCTAAGTTCTCAAGGCTAGGCCATTATAGCTAGCGACTTGACTAGGCAAATAACTACTTTATGTTTTCTTTCCAAAATTGGTTGGGGAGACGTTTCTTCAGACGCATTTGGAGTGTTCATCCACCGAAACCATTCGACTTCTCTAAAATATCAAGAAATGCTCCGGGAAGCTCTTCGTTGGGTAAGCGCTACTTTCGGTTGATAGCTAGATGAGTGATGAAAAATCTCATGGAAAATTCGAATAAGTGGTGGAAGGGGAACCTATCAAAAAGTTGATCTGTAAAAGGCACGCAGTCAAAACTTAGTCTTATCTATGAGGATGGAGAAGTGGACGGGTATTTTGACATTGCTAAGAGGTTTTAACATCAAAGACACCTATTATTTCGCCATTAATGATATTAGTAGCACAGTACATAGATAAAATGCGCAGAGGACAACAAAGAGTCTACAAAGACAGCTTGACTGGTCTTACAGGCGTCTAGATGGCAAACTACATGAAGTTCCCGAAGTGGTGTTATATATTAATGACTGTCCTGCAGACCTTGAATGCGATGGTATCATGTTTGCAGATGATATAAAGATCTGGAAAACAATCAGCTGCGTTGAAGACGCGCAGAAGCTACAGGAAGATGTTAATAAGCTGGCTGCGTGGTCCAGCAAGTGGCTTCTAGCGTTTAACGTATCCAAGTGTGTAGTCTTGCGACTAGAATCTGGACGGAGGCGCTTCCCAAAACATCAGTACACCATAAATGGGGTTCCGCTAAAAGAAGTGGACACGCACAAAGACTTAGGTGTCTGGACATGCTCAAACTTGCTGCCCTCCCAGCACTGCAAAAGAGTCGTCCAAAAGGCAACCAGCATCGTGCACTGGATTAGGCGTGCCTTCAAATTCTTTCCTCCAGAACACTTCTCACAGATATTCGGCACATTCGTCAGACCGCACTTGGAATACGGAATGCCATCATGGATGCCCTGGATGAAGAAAGACAGTGATGCCATAGAGCAGGTGCAACGACGGGCCACAAAACTGGTGGACGGTCTCAGGACTCTGTCATACCCAGAAATGCTGATCCAGTTAAATTTGTTCCCCCTATCCTATAGACGAATGAGGTGTGACCTGTTATGGACATTCCGCATTATCCACGGGCATGAATGTTCGCTCAAAACTGACGACTTCTTTGAATTCACGACCACGAGTCTCCTGCGCGGTCACCCGTACAAAGTCAAGCGGGAGCGTACACGCCTAGACATTCGGAAGTTTTCCTTCAGCCAGCGTGTTGTTCGACCATGGAACTCACTCCCAAGTGAAATAGTGACATCTGATACAATCGCTGTATTCAAAAGGCAGCTCGATCGTTTGATCTTTGATAAACGACGACCTTCACAACAGGACTATCTGCGGCCAGCCATAAATTTCATTTCTTGATTTCATCCCTACTTACCACATCCCCGACTTTTAATGAAATGTCTCCTTTCAAACTATGCAAATGACAGTACTTTATGCTGATTGTATATAACTGCACTTAAAATTTCATATGTACACTGAGAAGACCTCCTGCCGCACCCTTCGCAGTCCCGCATTGTGAAACATTTTTCCGTGAAGAAATATGTTACTGACAAAACTTTAGTAAAAGGTATATTTAACATTTATATTTTATGTACCGTTTTCAATAGGGTCATCAAGGGCATTGCCTGTTACCCTAAAATACACTATTATTTATTTATTTATTTAAGTAAAGGCTCGCCCCCCCTGCAGACACCTTTGCTCTTGACAAAGGTGGGTGAACGTAAAAGGCATCATAGGCCGTGTCAGACACTCCAGTTGGGCATTTTTTTTCACCTAACCAGGTTTCCATTTTGGCGGCCCTTGGCTAATGCAGCTATGATACTTATATGATTGCAACACTAATTAGGGGATTCTACGACTCTTGTTGGACTCTCAGCTGGCCAATAAATTCGGAGCCCATGAAGGACCATGTCTTGCAGGAAGACGTGCCTCTCTGAGGACAAAGACAAGGGAGACTGGGACAGTCATTTCTGGCTTAAAAGCCATCGTCAGCCAGCCTCGCGCAAACCCCGGTTTGCAGCGCCTGGGCTCAGAAATCCCGCGTTCATTAGCCACCGAGCGTTATTACATCCAACGCTCTACTAATTGGACCGCGGGCTGGTCATCCTGTTGGATGCGGGAAGAAACCTGTGACAAGGCGGACGAAAGACTGTATATGGTTGATAAACGAGAAAGGGTGATTCCAGGCTCTCGCCTTTCGAAGTAGTTCCTCTATGTCTGTATTACTAGTCGCTGTTCGTCTGGATGCGAGAGTTCTGCATTGAGTTCCAAGGCACCACAGGACAAGCATATCCCATAACCCGGTCGATGAAGGCAATTCCAACCTAGACCTGTTCTTCTGAATATCATAAAGAATCAACCACAGTATTGTCTGGATAAACTGTTGCTGTGAATCCCAACAGGGGATGGACCTTGTGATTGTGCATCAGAGTTCAGTCTGAGGAGGTTTGTTTGTTGCTGCTGTGTTACGTTTCAGTCAAAGACAGTCATTGTTTTCAGTGGTCTCAAGTCGCTTGCGAATTTATTTATTTTGTAGTTGGGGTAAGGTCCAATTTCGTAGCCGTACCTTTAAGGGGTTAAGGGTAAGGGGCTAGGGTTAGTAGTTAGGAGGTCACGGGGTTAATGTTAGACCCCCTATTACCACCGGCCCAGTTTGACAGGCGGCTGGGGCTTGTCTACTACAGATGCGGCCACGAAAGGAGATTCGACCAAAATTGGTTTGAGTCTCAGGTCCTTTGAGCTGTCAAATTCTTGGTCGCTACCTTAGTGTCGAAAAAGACGTGCAATAATTCGGAAGTGGGTTGCGCACTATCCAACCTTCGGGAATATCCGCTCGGACATGTACAGATTCCGTTACTTTCACAATATTCCTGTACAGCGGATTCTATCACGCCCCCCATGGCTACCCCTACGAGAAGGACAAGCTTCAGCGTCCATTCACTCCCGAACTCCAAGTCGGCAGTGCCCATAAAGCACAACAGGTGTCGATTATAAAAAAGACTTGGAAACCGTCCTGAAATCAGAGAACACGTACATGAAAAGGGAGTAGGAACATCGTCCATCATGCCGTCATGCGAAGGCAGAATAAACAGAGAACAAAGTCATTAGAACACGTTTCAGACTCATCAGGAGTACATCCTGAAGACTGGCAGACTTTCTCATGTGCAGCAACATCATGTACCGCTGTGCGGTTTGCAGGACCAGGGTCTACCTAGCCCACTTGTGTGCACACAAGCAAACGGAGGGCGGCTGTCATTGGGTCTGCAAAGGGCCGATGGAAGCTCTCGGTTGTGTTGCACGTCACAGAACGAAAATAATGCCAAAAATCAACGGAGGGGAGCTCCTAAATAAACGAGGACAGACTGTTTCAGCGGACAACGAAGCAAAGTAGAATAACATATAATCAACACGAAGATTGTCTCAGTTCTGCGAAAATTCCCATGTTACGATTGAAGAGTCAGTTGGCGAGTATATGTTTTCGGTAACTCATCATCAGGCCGATACATGTACACGAGTTATGATCAGTCAAATTGTTGACAGAATATAAATGTGTCTCAGGGGCAGGGTTAGTCGGACTCCATGTTGCCACGCCGCCCGCATGACGGAGTCAACGTGTTGAGGACGGTGGAGTCGGGGTGGAGGAGGGTAAGTAGGGGGGGTCCGGCTAGATTGTAAGCGCTGTAAGTGCGTGTGACTGCTCTCAGGGCGTCGGGACGGGGTGCGATCACCGTCTGGAGTCGGCCAGGGCAGCCAGACTGCTTGTGTCAGCGTCTTCTGACAACAGAGTGCTGAGTTCGCTAGTCGAATGGCCACTGCTTCGGCTGTGGCTATCACCCGTTTGTGTAGGCCTTTAGAGTAGTGTGCCGATGCCCGGTAGAGAACTTTAAAAGCTTCTTTAGCGTCGGCTTGGTGGTTTGTATCGATTAGATGTGCGAGAATTGAGCTCGAAATCGGTCGATTTTCAGCTCTGCCCAGCCAGGCAGGCATGTGTTCGCGTATTCTCTTTTCCAGACGCCTGGTTACGCGGCCAATATATTCCGTCTACAATTTGACTGATCATTACCCATGTAAATGCACCGGCCTGATGATGAGTTACCGAAAACATATGTTCGTCAACTGACTCTTCAACACGAAGATTGCCAAATCTTTCGCGGATATGGACTCCGCAAGTCCGAAAACCAATTCTTCAGTTGCTAGTGGAAGGAGTAAACTGGAAACGAATCCTTAGTCGGTTGGCAGATGTAATGCGACCATAGCAGGCGCTCAGTTAAATCGCAAACAAAATCTACTTATTTAGGGAGTTCCAAAATCACTGCCAGCAATTCCAAGGGATAAAGTTAAACATGACTTTGGTCGTCTTCAAGAGTGGGCTATGGCTTTGCTAAGGGATAAGGGTAGCCCAGCATTCATAAGGCAGATATAATAGGGAAGGCTCAGCCGGCGTCTGATTTGAATTTCCGGCCTCAGCTTGTAAGCGATAATTCCATTAGTTGGGCACAGTAAGTAGGCTATCCGGGAAACGAAGATAGAAGTATCCCCACAGTTACAAACTAGTAAATAAGAGCAAAGTCGTCAGCAGGTAAAAATGCACGTGCTAGTTCTCTGTCTCATTCAAAGTTGTGCCAAGCTATTTAACATGCGTATCATAACTGATTAAAACAAAACGGACTGAAATGGCACTACAAGCTCTTAAAAACCACCCTGGAAACCGATGTGCAGGCGCAGCTCCTACTACAGGAAAAGCATCCCTGCGAGGCATGCATACCGAAGTACTTTTTTGGAGCCCGATTGCGAACCGACAGAATGAAAGTGAGACGGCTGCTGAGGGGGCAAAGGAACAATGACAAAAATAAAAAAGGAAACAGCCACATGATTCAAGTCAGGCAAGAATTTTTCTGGCTTTAACGCTCTTGGAGCAGACTAGAAAATGTCCGTAGTAAACACCTCATCCACATCATTTGAAAACGAACTACTTTGGTCTTCTCTGGACGAATACCTCATTCGACATACACAGTTCTGAACAAGGCTGAAGGGGAGGGTAACGTTCCAACAGCGTGGATGTCGATACAAGCGAAGCTGCGAGTTCCAGGAACTATTTAATAGGAAGTAGAAGAAGCGATCGCTGGAACAACGGTTTTTTTCGCCGGACACATCGGATTCCCACTTGAACCCATCATCGGAGACAGTGTGTAGACGTCCCTTTCAGAAAAGACGAACGGCAAGGATTAAAAACAGGCGCAGGATAAGAAAATGCCAACTCTTGTTCAACGAATTCACCAGCGTTTCAACACTCCTGCCTTACGGGCAGACGTATGCTCTCTGTCTATCATTATTTCGAGTATTTTTTACCATCTGACTGCTTTCCATGCCTAACGTTTTTTTAAATTGAGCTTCACTCACACTAGAGAATCACATAAGGGGCGTGCAGAACAATGATACTCTGAGGGCATCTCAGCAGCGCCCGCTCCCTAGGCGGTACAGGTCAACGAATGTCATCTCGCCGTCAAAGGGCCGAACAGGACTCCGCAGTACAACACCTACTTTGATACATATAGTAGACGGTTCTCCATAATTTTTTCCTACCCGCACATTTTCTTTATCCTTACCAGGCAAAAGAGTCATAAGAGAGGTGAACGGACAGTCAACTGCTCAAACAGCGGAGGATGAATTTTTTCTCGCGTGTCTCCACAAGCACTGTCCACGAACTTCTCTTCGCCAATGACTGTGCCCTCAATGCAACTACTGAAGGAGACATGCAAAGGAGCACTGATCTCTTCTCCGTCATCCGCGAGAACTTCGGCCTTCTCATCAACACGGAGAAGACGGTGGTCATGCACCAACCGCCACCCAACACAGCCCATCGCAATGCGCCGCAAATCAGCGTGAACGGAACCCAACTGCAAGTGGTGGAGAACTTCCCGTACCTGGGCAGTACTCTCTCCTGTAGTACCAAAATCGATGACGAAGTTGCCCACAGGATTTCGAAAGTCAGTCAAGCCTTCGGTCGCCTTCAAAGCACAGGTTGGACTCGTCATGATCTCCAGCTCAGCACGAAGCTGGAGATGTACAAGGCCAGCATCCTCTCGACGCTGCTGTACGGAGCAGAGACTTGGACAGTGTACACAAAGCAGGCACGCCGACTCAACCACTCCCACCTCAGTCGTTTTCGTCGCATCGTGCTGCCGAGTTGGCAGAATCGAATCCCGACACTGATGTACTGGAACTGACGGGAGTCCTCAGCATTTACACCATGCTGAGACAACTGCACCTGCGTTGGTGTGGCCACCTCGTGCGCATGGACGACGAAGGGTTACCCAAACGACTCTTCTGTGGAGACGTCGCCAGGGCTTCTCGCCGCCAAGGAGGCCAACTTCGCCGATACAAGGATACTTTGAAGTCCTCCCGGAAGCATCTGCAAATTAACCCGACCAACTAGAAAGACCTCGCGGACGACCGACCCACCTGGAGGAGGACAGTGATCGGTCGCTTGTGAATCCATCGCACAGAGACTGGCGAACCAGTGCCTGGAGCACCAATCTACACCCACCACACTCGCCTCCACTGCCCACACTGCCCTCGCACCTTTACGCATCGCATGGGCCTACTCGGCCACATGCGAATACACGTGAGCGGAATTGACCGCCTTCCCGACTCACCCACCACTTCCAACTCATCCAACATGCCCAGCCCCACACTCGCTTCATCGCCCTGTGCGCCCACCGACTTCTCCGCAACTGACACTGACGCCACCGACTTCACATGCCCACATTGTTCACGCACGTTCGCCTCTCGCATCGGCCTGGCCGGTCACTTGCGAATCCACCGCACAGAAACTGGCGAACCAGTGCCTGGAGCACTAACCTACACCCCCTGCATCCGCCTCCACTGTCACAATGTCCTCGCACATTCATGCACTGCATGGGGCTATTTGGCCGCATGCGTATCCATGAAATCGGAATTGACCGCAGCCCTACCACGCCTAGCGCACTCACCATGCCTAGCCCAGCGCGGATAACGCCACCAGCTCCATCACACTCAGTGCATCTTGCCCACCTATCATGCTCAGCCCAACCCATACCCCGTCGCCCAGAGCGCCCACCACCACCAGGTTTACCATCTCCATCACCGAAGCTGATACTGACAGCACCGACCTCTCATGTCCACACTGTCCCCGTACATTCACCTCACTCATCGGCCTGATCTGTCACTTGCGGATCCATCGCACAGAGACTGGCGAACCAATGCCTGGAGCACCAAACTACACTCGTCGCATCCGCCTCCACTGTCCACATAGCACTCGTACATTTATTTACCGCATAGGTCTATTAAGCTACATGCGCGTTCATGAAACCGGCCGCATCACACCATCACGTCCTCCCTCACCAGCATCTCACCGCACACCAACATCACTCACCGCAAACACCCAACTGACACCTCCCACGCAAGTGGGAGGTGTGCGTCTCGACTCCTTCTCTATGCGGCTCCCCTGCTGCATGGGTGATCGGAGACTGAGATGAAGACGTTGCGTCGTGCGCTGTGACTCGGAAGGCAGCGATCTGTGACACTTTCACGCATGTGAGGAGAGAGTGTGCTTTATATGTGTTCTCTCTCAGTCAATGACTGTTTGGATACCCAACCTTGAATGGTGACGGCCCAGGCTAAATGCAAGACCACGTGTCGCCCTTCTAGATCAAAAGCTCTGTAATTGTGTTCTAGGCCCGTATCAGCAAACCAAGGCCCTTGCAATCTGGTATGTGCTGGCGGTTTCCTGCCTGTAGATGCACTTGCGCTGCCGCTGGGTATCCAGGTGGTTGTCATGGCTGTCCAGTCCTCTTTGTCCTTCTTACCTCCGTTGGGGTCTTGTTGTTGTTGGTGAAAAATCCTGGTCATGAGTATGTTGTGGCTTAGGGGGTGTGATAGGACGCCTAGGTGTGGGTCCGGCCGTGCCAGCCACCTGCGCCATCCCTCGTCCCTGGTCTTTTGACTCTGTCTTGACATCGGGTCCACGTGGGGAGTGGGGAAGAGAGGAAGTGCGGTAGATGCTACGCAAGTCTACCATCCCTATAAACTAGTCCCCGCGCAAGTCACCGTCCCTGCTCTCACCTTGCGATGGAGCACACGGTGGACATCGTCGAAGTCGACGGTCGAACCATCGTGTGTCCCATGTCTCCCAGATCACCCAAGACTTCTTGTTTCCATCGAGACTCTGAAGAGGCTGCACAGGGACAGAAACTAGAAGTAAAGTACGTTGCAACTTCGGTAGATATCTGAACACCGAGGATTATGACTGGTGGTCACCATTTTACAGGCGGTAGGAAAATCCCACCTTGAAGTCAAATGGGCCAAGGGTGATGTGGAATACGTCTTAGGGGACGGATAAAATAGTGGCCCCTTTTAAAGTGGAGCCCTAGTAAACTGAATAAATACCAGATGAATTTTATCCCAGGGACTCTTAAATCTTTCTTCTGTCGACTTGGCGTTATATCTATTTAGCCGCAAATCACCTAATTAGGTGCAACTGTAAGGATAGGATGCATAACCGAGTAGGTTCGCTACCCAGAACTGTTTACTATATTAAACTAAGTAGGCGTTGTTTGGAACGTTTTTTGGTCAGTGCGACTGTTGCGTTTGACCACTTCTGCCTGGATAGTGCGCGTTCGGATCGACTGCCTGATTTTCTTAAGCATTTCTTCGTCCCATAAATAAACACGTTTGTCACGACACCGACACTTCCTGTAGAAGCAGCTTCGCAGGCAAAGGGGCATTAAATGCTCAGTATGTTCTTTTGAAAATGTCGTTATACACAGAATTTTCCAAAATGTGAAGTTCGTTTTTTTGTTTGTGGAAAAGTGAAAGAGTTGAAAGGCTTCTCCCGTATGTGAAAAAAGTCATCACACATCAAGAAAGGAGAAGTGACTAACAGAGATTTTGTGGCGGATTAGATTAAAACATACTTTGTTTTATTTTCTCATTAGTACTTCGTTGAATTTTCGACCACTGAACTGCATGCATGTGCTTATCGTTAACCCGTGGCCTTCTAGGGTATGTTGTATTGCATCTACGCCCACCCGTTTAGTTCATTTCTTAACGCAGTTCCGTCTTTGTCTCGCGTGGGTTCACATGCTGCAGTGGGGCGGCACGATAGACCAACTAAACTGACTGCTCGGAAGAATGAATGATAATTTTCTGGATTATCGGATTTCCAGCAAAAAATGCTTCTGTTCTTTCGAGAAAAATGCACCCTATGCAGTAGCTCAGCTTGTTGAAGATCTCACAGTCCTCAGTCCACTTGTGCAAATTCAAAAACAAATAGCTTACAACGCAATCACACTTATTAACTCGGCGCAAAAGCATTCCTCTTTCAGACGTGACATCACTGCACAACACGGTTGACGTATGTAATCTTGTGAAGAGGGGTGTAGGCATTTGGTGATTAATTGCCCGATGACAGCGTTTGCCGCCCAGAACGAAGGAAGTGCTGCGAAGGGACGAAGAACGTCGATACTGCATTTCACATCTACTATGATAATATAATCACAGACTCGAAAGTCCTTCTAACTTGCAAGCACTTGAATAAAACCGCTCAGTTGCCTCCACTTTGTTTTCCCTTGATGTAATCAAAAGACAGTGAAGTAGATTATGCACGCCTCTGAGAGAGTCAGTTACTTTTGACCAATTTCTAAAAGGTGGATCGTGACACTAAAAACACCACATGATCCGCCCGGCGTCTTGTGATTTCGAGGCGTGCCAAACCGCTTGGTCTATAGGCGTGGCCTCAGTCAAAAATGTCCATGAACAAGTGACTTGTCTGAATTTAGCGACTGTCTGAGTCCCGTAATTTTATTACTGATAGCTTAAAGAGGCAAATTTGTGTATACTCTAGAATTTCAGGCCTCCCTTTGGTGCCCGCTCTGAGGATCCCACTGTTTTTTGTCATTGTTTCATCCTTGATAGCTCTCTTATCAGAAAAAAACCCTCGTCCCGCTTTAACCTTAGACCAATTTTTAGAAGTAATTGTCATTTTCGTGGAAGTTTCTGATATCAAATAGCTGGTACAGGTAGTTTGGATGAGTTGTTATGTGCTTGAAGCAGACTGAATATTTCAGTTAGATTTCCTGACGTGTGGAATAATCACATGTGCCGTCATGCCATCGTGTATTCAACGAAACCAATAGAAGCTGGCAGTTGACGACATACATGCTGTACTCATTCTGCTACCTCTTGGAAACTTCATGTGAACCAAGCCAAACCTGATGAGAAACAATAAACCAAAGCTTTTGAAGGGGGAGACACGATCGCTGGGACAAGAGCTTTATAAGCCTGACGTTTCGGATTCCTGCTCGAACCCATCATTAGAGACAAAGGCAGATATATCAAAGATTGTATGAAAGTTGCAGTAACTCGTGTGTCTTATGATGAAACAAGGCACTTTTGTTTAAGCCACGACGTCGGGGCTGTCATAAAGAAAGGTTGTGTGTTCATCGATGTCTTACGTAACCGTCGATTTCGCCAAAAAATATCCAAATGATCATGAACTTGCCAAATTACGAAATATGACAGGGATTTGTATACTTTTTATACTAAATTTTTGCGTAATTTACGGGAGATTATGACAAATCTAAGTGAACTATTGGAGAAAAAGCGCGTGAATCGAATGGTCGACCGAATACAATGCGTAGTCTGTTTGCCGTTTATTGTACAGGATATTGAGCCTTAGTTTGCCAATGTAATCCTGATAGCGGCTTGGCGTAACTATGGAATTATTAGGAGATTTATACGAATGTATGGAATTTTGAAAAATCGCACTTGTTTTGGGCTAATTTCTAAAGAAGGGAATTCTACTCACATTTGTGACACCTCAAATGTCTACTAGCATTAAAAATCGGTCCAGTTATAAGAAACTTCTTTAGAGGAGCTCACCTGCTTTAGCGGACGTAAGAAAACCAACAACAGATATTTCGTCAAAATTTAAACTTTTTCTTCTCAATATCCATGCAGAGTTCATTTAAAAAAATTTTAAAGTATTTTTTTCATCTCATTGTTGACTTTTCACTACTCTTCAAAATTTAAAATGACGTCTTCCATCAAGAAAGCAACAGAAGGCATAACAGTCTACTTTAATTCATGAGCAGTACTTGTCAGACATTTTGACAAGGCACGAGGATAGGACGTCCCCTTCTTGCACGAGGCCTTCTGTACTACCGCGTGGTGCTTTCCGATCTTTTTTAATATCTTAGCATTTCAGGACATGTTGCCATACCTGGATAACATGATTTGCGAATTCACAGTCGACGAATGGCCGTGAATATCATTATATTTATGTAAACTAAAGAACGCCACTTCGAAATATTTAACTCCGAACACAAGGGTGGACAAATTGTCCGAAAGTGCATTAGTTTGGTATTAACGTTTTGCTCAATGGCAATGAAAAGATGGATGCTCGTTCACATATACTTATTTAACTAACTGCCACTAGTTTTTATTTTGGGAATAGATATCAACAGTTCGACCATCGTTACGGACGATGTTCACCATGTGCTCCACAGTTGGATGACAGCAGGGACTATTAGATGCTTGTAAATCAGTTTAAAGCGACGATAGACTTGCGCAGCATCCACTGCACTCGCTCCTCCCCAGCTGGATTCGATGTCAAGACAGAGACAATAAGACCGGCGGGCACCGATCGTGTTATGGAAGTCACTCGTCCCGTCGTGCCTTACCGCTCTCCCTCGAGCCCAACCAGCAGGCGCACAGCGACGCATGATACAGGCATATAAGCATTACTAACAAAGGCAAGGGAGACTGGAATGGCCGTTTCTGGCCTATTAGTCGTTATCAGCCAGCCGCCCCCAGCCCCGAAGTGTGGAACACCCGAGGCTCGAACTCGCGACCTGTTTGTTAGAAGTTCAACGCCTCTAACCACTGAGTCACGAGCCCGTTGCCCTGTCGGTTTTCGATCAGGAATGGTAGGGGGCGCTCACCGATCGTTCATACGGAACTCACTCGTTCCGTTGTGCCTTAAGGGCTCTCTCTCTAGCCCAACCAGCAGCCGCACAGCGGCGCATGATATATAGGCAGAATGATATTACCGACAAAGACAAGGGAGACTGGAATGGTTATTTCTGGCTTATTAGCCGTCGTCAGCCATTCATGCCCAACCCCGAAGTGTGACACACCCCAGGCTCGTGGCCCAGTGGTTAGAGGCGTGGACTTCTAACTAACATGTCGCGAGTTCGAGTCTCGGGTGTTCCACACTCCGGGGTTGGCTTTGACTAGCTGACGACGGCTAATGAGCCAGAAATGGCCATTCCAGTCTCCCTTGTCTTGTCGTCTTCTTTTATAGACAGATAAGCATTACAAAGAAAGACGAGGCAGACTCGAATGGCATTTCTGGCCTGTTAGTCGTTGTCAGCCAGTCACCCCCAACCCCGAAGTGTGGAACACCTAGCGTTCGATCCCGCGACCTGTTGGTTAGAATTTCAACGCCTCCAACCCCTGAGCCACGGCCTCGATGTCCTGTCGGTTTCGACCGATCGGGAATATACAATGCTATGACCATCACTCAGCCAGACATGCACTCGTGCTGCTGTTGACATACAGCACCGCAAAAGCCGCACACCGCGACCGATGCTCTCCCAAGCGAGTGCTTCACTCTGATACAGGCAAACAGCTAACTCACGGTCACGTGTCCCGTGTACAGAGTGAACCTGTCCTCAAGGTTACCCAACCTCTGACATTGGACGGGGCGAAATTATAGTGTGCGGTTACAGTGGATCTTACATCTTTGACCCCTCATATTATAAAGTTAGAGAGTTAAGTTCTACAAAGCCAGCGGTATTGCGCGATTTTAAGTCTAGAAAATCTGAGATCTGACGGACTGATCTCCTGCAATAAGTGTGGCACCAGACGTTGTCGGCTGGGAGCGATCCCAACAGGAGAGAACAGGTCGAGGTACCTGGTGAGAATCAACGAGGTCTGGGAAATAGGTGACGGTATACCCTGACGGCTGGCTTGGCCCGAGAGAGAGAATAATTAATTTTCTTGTCACGTTGTACAAGGGAGGTCCAGCGACTCAGACAGTCGTTGTTCTGACCAGAGTGAACTGACCTCGAATTCACAGACGACCCTGGTTGGCAGAGTTTGACATCACGCGCTCTTGCAAGAAGCATGTGACGCTATAGCCGAGATAGGCCACTGGCGAAAAGTGATATGGGGTGAGCGTTGTTCGCGACCTGTGTTTCTTGCTCGTCCGACGGCAAGCATCAGTGGGGACCGGTGATAGTTAGAAACCTAAAATTGAAACCAATCGACTATGCCGTAACCAAGTATCCCATTTCCGCATTCTGGATGATAGGCCACATACATTTAGTAAACCAGTTAATTCATAGATATTTATACAGCATTTTCTAATTTAATGGTCTCGGACTTCTACTGGGGAGGTTGTAGCGCATTACCCCCCCCCAGGCCCGACACCTTGATATGGCATAGGAAAAGCCCTTCAGTCGTTAGAACATTAAGTGCAACTGTGCACAGTTTTGTCAAGAAAGTGGAGGGCCCAGCACAACCTTCTGGACAATGTTACTAGTCTGTTTGCAAAGGTTTAAGTAAGGTTTTGGCCTTAGTTCATTTCAGTATGTTGAGGGAAATAGGCGTAAGCCTTTGAGTACCCTATTTGCAACGTAAAAACTGTGTGGTGTACAGATAGATGTTCTGGGCTGAAATAGTTCGAACACGCCCATAATGGTGTGACAAAATGAGAAGGAGTTACAGGGGCTGAGCTCGACTTCCCATCGCTCTTGGTCATTTTTGAACATAAATATGTCAAGATTCTCTTTAAAACTTTGTATGGATGATGACATCACAACATGTGCGGGGAGGGCATTCCATGGTTTGATCACTCGAACAGAGAAGGAGAACTTCCGTACATCCAACCTTGCATGCTGAGTGCGTAGTTTTAATGGGTGACCTCGGAGGTTGGTCGTGGTAGCAAATTCAAAGAAGTCCTCGAAGGCCAGACTGCCATCCAACCACTTAATAATGCGGAAGGCTTGCAAGAGATCCCCGCGAAGTTAGCCGGCCAGTCCCTGAGCGCGTGCTTCTTGGTGATTTAAGTTTAAAAACTGGAATCATAATACTCAATGCAGGGCAAAATGCCCCCTGCAAAGATTCTACTTAATCTCGGCTTTTTCAGTTAGTGCAATCGTGATGAAACATGGGAAGTTTACCCCATATCGATGGATAAATATAGAAAGTATCCTTTAGAACATATTCTTTATTTTGCTTTGCGTATGATGATATAGATCTGTCAGCGATTGATGTGCACTTTGGGTGAAAAAAGTATATCAGACATTAAATGTTTTCAGTTTTATCTTTACAAATAGGCTCATTATCTACTGCTACCCCAAGAATGCAGAGGATTATTTACGTGGCCTACAAAGGAAAGTGGTTTCTTAAACTGTACCGACATGCTGTGAAGTGTTTCTTGCAAAATGCTTTAGCTATTAGCTAAAAACACTAATTGTCAAGTTTGTTACATGGACAGAAACCTTACCAATGTATTTTATGCCTTTGACTCGCAAATCGGGTCCGAAGCCCCCTGATTCCATTATGTATTATACTATTATTTAGTATTATTTTTTTAAAATCGACTAGCGTGCAGCCCTTCCACGTTACTCTTGGGTATTTCTGATCAGCGTGTTCGAGCGGTTTAACAGTTTCTTTGAATGCTCCAAAACCGAATGACCCTGGTTAAAATCTTAAGGTCGTTCTGCCTGAAGACGATGTACAGTTGACTGCTGGTGGCAAGTGAGTCATAGATGGCCATTTCATTCTTCTGTGGCAACGCCTGTCGAGTATCGATCGCTGTTTGTGTGCAACCTTTTACAAGGGTTCGTGTCTGGAGCTCCAAGACAATGCAAAACCGCAAGTCCTAGTCCTGCGACCAGAACTGGCTGGTAAACGTCCCTCCCATGGGCCACCGTGGGTTATTTTGAACTGAATTATCCGGCGTAATTGAATGCATACATGCAGTTAGAGTAGAAGGCTGCCTTCTTCGACTTCTTGCATAAAATTAGCTTGGACGCAACAATTCCTTTCTTGGCATCTCAGATGGAGATATGATTTTGTCAGACATAGCGCGCTCATCACGTTACGGATCTGCCGATAGTTCTGATTGAGTTGCTGCAATACACCCACCGATTTTATCTAAGCAGTCTTTGGTTTCATCATGTCATGTAAGACTACCGTTACCACGGAAGGTTCCTTGTTTTTGAGGCGTTACACGTCAAAAATCGTTTTTCCTTCATCATGGACACGCTCTAGGCGAGGACACACACTACGTCCGCCATGTGCTCAACCCCTTCACAACTCAGTTACCAGAAAGAAAGTGAGGCCAATAACAACGCATTTTTCCTTGACAACAAATCAGCCCATTCTCCCTGAAACAAACCTTACGCACCTGAATTTATCATTATGCACTTGTTGGCTGACAACGCAACTTAGTCTCCCTTTGGAATTGCGTCAACATGCATTGGCCACTTCTTAATATGACAACGACTTTTCAAAACCTGAGTATCTACCAGAAAGCACACAGGGGACGCTGGAAGGCCCATAAATGAGCCGAACACCCGTAGCGTTACTGAAATGTCCTGGAATTATGCTGCACGATAAGATTCCTACCCAACTTCAGAAGTCCTCCCTTATCGAAAACGCATTTTAGAAGTTCGGTCAATATTTAGTGAGACAGGCCAGATATAGTACTTCGAATAAATGCCAGCTGCGGAGAGAATAAACTGTTCCTAGGCCCACAAATATAAACATGGTTGTAAAATCCGCGAAAATCAATAGCACGTGTTCGTTGAAGAGGCTTCTCAGGGGTTTTAAGTGACTGGCGTTTAAAATTAAACTTCCTCCGAATCTGCTCGAGGGAAATGACTGGTAAGCATATGCGTATCTAATGTTCTTTCAGGTCCAACTTTGTGACAGTGTGTGACAGCGATGTTTGCGACAGCGGACTAGAATAAATAATCGCTGCAGCCCTGATTGCATGCCTAGGCTGCGGTTTTCAAGGACGGTGATGCGAAGTACTATTATGAGTGATCGTCAGGACAGCATGAAAATTGGCGTTTTTGATTCCCGACAGTGAGGTAACAGAATTGCTTGAAGATGATCACTACTCACTGTCACGGCAACCTGCTGAAATTCGACTGGTCAACCTTTCAGTTGTCTGATTACCTATGCTCGTATTAATTACTTCGTGTTTTTTGGAAAGAGTGTACAACATGCATTTAAGGTACAAACACTCCGGCCCTTCAAGTATCACCTTTCAGGATGGCATTATGTGTCCGCAAGTGGGAATGATAACCGAAGTATTTGAGCGTCTCTACGGAACAATATGGCCGTCTGTATAAAGACATAAAAAGAGAGAGAGGAGAAAACCACTGATTACTTAGGCAGTAATGCTTGTATGTGCGGGCGACATGGGTGATTAAAACGAGGCTCAGTCAAAATCCGACATGCTATCGTCCAGAGCCTTTCTTGGACATATGACGTCCTCAGATCAGCTTTGCGAATACGTCTTGGTACAATTTTCCGCCTCATGTCGGACTATAAATATCTGAAATAGATTTGAGCAAGATCATTACGGTTCCCACTGAAGTGCACGTACAACATTTCGAGATCTTCTGCATCCCTACACCCCATTTGTGAAGGCGGATTCGGCCAGAGGTATCTCATCAGTTAACTTGACAAATTGCAATTCATTACCCAATGCGATGAACGACGACACTAATTAGAAGTCAAGGATCCAGGCAGTTTTACTCCTGAAGTTTTTAAAACGGACAGATTTTTAAAATTTTCAAAAGGTAACAACGAACTTTTCAAAGACATTTGACACGGTGAACTGCTATAAGATTGTTCAAAAGCAAAATAAACAGGGTAATAATTGGGGGTGAGTAAGTACTTCTCGGGTGTGGGCAGAATATGTTAAAGCAAGATTCCTATTCCATTGCTTTGTCACTTAAACGGACAAAGTAAACTGAAGCGCCAAATCGACGTTAACATCGTCATTTTTCATACAGAAGAGCCTCTTTAATGCGGGAGTACCTGTCAGCTCACTTAAACATCGTTCTAGATGAACACCCTCAATTGCTGTTTTACTTCGCTTGTTAAATAATTCTGCACCCATGATGATCATCTACAATTCCAGACCCTTTGTTCTGGGAAGAAGATTGTAAGAATCTCTTTTTGGAAGACACATTACTCAGAAATTATCCTACAGATACAACCCCAAAACTACAGCCACCTTTACTCATGGCGTACCAATAATCCGTCGATTCGTTTATCATCTTGCCTTGTGTGCCTGAGACTGTTTTGGGCATCAACGAGCTGTCACATGTCTCCAACGCATACTGGGTTGGCGGTCACGGCTAAATGCAGTTCACTCAGGCCAGGTCGCCAGAAAAATATAAAAGACCCGAGAAGATGCAAGTAGAAGTCAAAGTGAAATGGCCTCAGCCGGTGTTCTTCGTTGTGTTTACATACTTCTGACATGTCTGCTGCTTCGAGGTAAGTACAAGACATCAACTTGTTTTGTAACGCTTGTGAAATTTTAAATTATGGGACATTCATACATTGTTGCACTGTCGTTGATGTTTTCTTTAAGGCAGCCTTCATTCGGACACCAAACTCAAGGGGAACGTAGCAAACGGCCTCACTCATTGTACTTTTGACATATTCGTGTATACCTGTATTCACAGCTCTATTGTCAACTTCCCCCCCCCTAAACGGGCCACACGGGAGTTGGCACTGGACCAACATGGGGATCAGATAAGTGTCTGGCGCGCCCTATTTGGGCTGAGCACCCATGGGTGGGGTGAGATCGCACGCCTAGGCGCAGGTTCAAGCAGCGCTAGTCGCTCGCAGTCCATCCAGTCTCCGGTCTTCTTGACTCTGTCTTGACACCGCCCTCAGGTAGCTGAGAGGGAAAATGTGAGTCAGGCGCTGCGAAAGTCAGCTGTCACTATAAATTAACTCACGCGCAAGTCACCGTCGCTGCGCCAAACCTGCTGTGGGTTGGCATCGCTGGAATGGACGCTCGAACTGTCATAGCCGACTTTTTCAGCGGGCGTTTTTAACCTCTAATCCCCACGAGATAAATAACGATGAGTTCTATCTCATGTCACCCTGTTTGAAGGGCTGTGTCAACAACCTGCTGCATTACTATTTAACCCCATCATCACGCAAAGACTTCACGATAAGCATCTTCAACTTGATTACTCTCCCCCGTAAGATGAAGGACATAGTCTATGGGACGGTAGGCAGACTACCTCTGAGGGGCCGGATGCTTTTGAGCTGGACGCAGTTTCTATTTTAAATCAACTGATATTCTAAACATAAATCCTGCAGACCCGTCAATATAATTCCTTTAACTCCACAGCTGCCTCCGAAGAAAAGCCGTGCGTATGGAGCAGCAGGACAATAAGCGCGGACGCTGCCACAATAAACATTACGGTTCCGGCAGTTGGACAGTGTCGGGTGAGAATAAGATTAATTGATACTATTTAATACGACTGTGCAATACAGGCACGGCTATTTCTGATAAATAGTCAAACATAAAGAGCAAAAGAAAGCAGAGGACCGTGGCGAAGACTGTACCATGAAATGAAAGACTAGTTTTACGTGATTTAGGGCTGTAGAAGTGGTCTTACATCAGTCCATTCACTTTTTGCTTGTGCATTTTCTCCGACATTTATCAGTAACGTATCGACTTTTGTGAAACACATAAATCACACCAACTACTGTGGTATCGGGCCGGGGTGCTTAAGGCATTACGCAAAAAATTTTCCCTTCGGTTAGTACAAAGTTATGTTGTGTAAACTAGAATCATAATATACCGATATGCGTATGCAGATGATTAGATACTTCAAACTGAATATGTACGGCACTGCTGTCTTGTCGAACCAACACACGGTCTCCGTGGTCTACCGACACGCGGCGGCTAGACTGTGTTGAATCCGTGTGAGTCTTTGAATACTATTAGGCCTGCGGCATTCGGCTTGCCTCTTGTTGGTCGAACTAGCTCTAATCCGAAATTTCGTTTCCGTACTGCATGGAAACAAACGCGTCCTCATGCCGTTATGACGCTGTAAACGTCCGACGTCGAGAATTCTTAAATATTGGGATAATCCACCTCCATCCAGAAACGACTGTCGGAAAGTTTTATTACGCTCTCACCTAGATGGGATCTGAGACCCCTCAGTGATGCCTGGCACTTGTTGAAGTGGGCATGCAGACCGACTGGTTAAATTTGCCGGTCACTGATGTCCCACCCGTCTTTATTTCCCTCAACTCCTTTATGCTACTGTAATCCACTGGCGTGTGATGAGCAATTGACGTAGGTTCAGTGAAAGCCGGAATTAATAGGAACAACTTCCAGTATAATTCAGCATTGCATCTTCTCTGGTAGGGCGTGGTACTCCTCGTGGTTAGGTCCCAGTTGGTAGCCCGGACCCGCATTATAGGTGGCTGGGGGGTTTGTTTACTGGGGTTATTTTGTGGGGCTCCATAATCACATCTGACACATTTGGCTTCCGTGTTACGTTTAAGGTTAGGATTAGGGTAACGGTTAATGGTTTGCGATTTTCCGGTTAGGGTTATGCCGTTAGGCTTAGGTTTTCGGGTTATGGTTAGGGTTTGAGCGTACGACTAGGTTCCAGTATTACGGTTAGGTTTTCCAGTTACGGCTATGTCCGAGGGCTACGGTTGCGTTTACGATTTTGGCTGGGGTTAGGGTTGCCGTTAGGGTTAACGGTTAACGGTAACGGTTGAAGTTAGGGTTAGGGTTAAGGTTGGGATTATGATTAAAGTAGTCGTCCGCTTCCCATTGCGGGCTACCAACTGCGATCTAGTCTTCCTCGTTTACGACAAACCAGCTATCCAGTACCTACAGCAGGCTGTGAAGCACATGAAACCTTGGCCAACGCGTTCGATGCGCTTTTCAGTGAAAAAGCCTATCTAGGTAACTGACTTACTGGATACATAAGCTCGAGTCAATTACTGTGCGGGAGCATGCAACTCGTCGAATGGTTTTTTTTCGGTCACCTGTGCATGTAGTGTTTGGAAAATATCATTTTGCGTTTTTTTCCCGGGGTTCCAGTAGGCATTATTAATTAATGCTTAGCAAACAACTGCTTTCTCGCCAGCTAAAAAAATATCGTCATGTTGAAACTGTATTCTTAGGGGAATGCAGACTGCCCCTTTTGAAAACGGCACTCATTGAAGTAGCATCCGCCCTGTCACCGCCTCTGTAGGTTTTTATGCTGTCCCCTGTGCAGTTCCTCTGAAAGAAATAAGCGCAGTCCTACATTTCTTCCCATAAATTGGTCTTCTGCTCCTAATGCAATACTGTAGTGTATATTAAGAAGATCACAAACACTCGGACAGTAGACTGCATGGATAACTATGGAAATGAATGGAACACCCTATATTTGAGAACATCCCCACGAACGACCTACTGCTTCCATCAAGCACCCGTTTTTTAGGTTAACTTCCTAATATATATATATATATATCAGGTGAATAATTTCAGAAATTAATCAGTGCAGGACTTGGAGTTAAATCTCCGGGACATGACTTTTTAGGGTCAGAACCGAAATTTCAATGAACATTTGAGTCGAAGACAATCAACTACTGTGGAATAACCACGTAATGCCCATTCTACAAACAAGTAGTACTACGAGTAGTATGAATTCCATATGGTAATGGTAGTATACCGTACTCCCGACCTAGATACTTGCTAAAAGCCCAGACACGTGTTTCGCCGATATTCTGCCGCTGCGTGACACAGCTGCGAGGGGTTCGGCTCTTCAGTGGGACCCCCAGCGTTCTCTAGCGGTTTCTGGTCACGCAGCGGCAGAATATCGGCGAAACACGTGTCTGGGCTGTTAGCAAGTATCTAGGTCGGGAGTACGGTATACTACCATTACAATATATATATATATATATAGAGAGTACTAAAAGTTAACTAGGTTGGGTACCAGAACATTAGCTGTCTTGTCCTAAATTCCAAGACTCACGGTCAGGATGAGACTTACTGTTAGGATATCTGTTGGTTTTGTAGTTAAGATTATGAGGGCAGAATTATGGTTGTGGTTAGGGCTAGGGTTCGATTTCTGAGGGTTACTGTTAGGGTTAGGGCTAGGTGGGTTAAGTTTACTTTAGGAATAAGGGTCAGGGATCAGGTCAGGACACGGGAGTGAGAACGCCGCTGGAATCTAACGCGAAACCACCCATATTGCCGGAGGAGTCAATATTTCAGTGTCAGTCAGCTAAATCACCATTCGTCCTTTCCAGAAAGTACGACATAATTCACACATGGCTCAGTACATACGCTTTGGTTTCTTACTAGACCAAAGTGTACGCAGATATTTGAAAACTGCTGAATATGAAGTCAGTAGTCTGTTGCGCAAGCAAGCGACTTGCGACTGGGCTTCCCGCCTACCAGTTTTGCCATGCCCAGTTTGAAGTTGCGTGAGCCATGTTTGCAAAGAACTTTTTTGTGAGTTCCAACGCATACCTTAGGTCGAAGAGTGGTGCATGTATTTAAAGGCGCTTTTCAAGGGAGAACGTGTGATCATAAGCGGTTTTATCTACAAACGTCACTACTCTCATTGAGAAAGGCACTATCGCAGGATTTCAGTCAGAGTATAGTAATTAGAATGCATTATGTTCGTGAAGACGCTATTTATTATAAAATTTGGAGGGTTGCTTGCCAATAAAACTTACTTTATCCAGCACGCTTATAGGAATAGGTGCTCTTAATTGCCCCCTCTGAACGGGGCAAATTCTCCGTCTAACTCTAGTATTCAATGCATGAAAGTACTTTTTTCTGATATATCCTTTTGGGTGAAAACGGACTCTATCACTCGTAAATCTCGTCTGCTGTGAAGGTGTCTTTTGAAAAGGTCTGAAACCAACGCAAACCCGCACATAACTCTTTTGTCCGCGACATAATGTTGGCCTCTGGTCGACATTATTTGCAGAAGTTTTAAAACGCGAGTTTTTTGTCATTTCAAAAAGGCCATCCTTGTATCAGTGTTTGGACGTATTAGTTATGTTAGCGTGGAATGTTACTCAGAACGCGTCAGAAGGCCATTCGTGTTGTCCGAATAGAATTAATTGTAAGCTAGTCCGCTTAAGCTAGTGATGAGCAACTAAGTCACAAGCTACCTTCCCAACGCACACGTTTGCCACAATTGAACGACAATCCTGATTTTTCAAAGCTATAATAACTGACCTTCGACCTCCAAAGTACAAATCAGTGACTTCCCTTTCCAATGAAGTTACCAACCCTACTATATCCAGCATAGAGATCGATAAACGCTGGATAATTAATTCGCTAAATAAAAGAAGCGCATCCAATTCATTTTGTGAAGTTAGAGAACTGTCAGCCCTCTAGCGTAGAAATTTGTCCGTTGACCTGTTGTGTAGTTCATCTGTTGGCACTTCTACTCTGCCAGCATATGGCGATGAGGGGGTATGGTCTCCTCGATTTCGAAGCAGTATTCCTGATTATTCCATGAAAAATATGATGCGTACGTGCGTGCATTTCCACACTTAACTAAGCTACCTAAACTAAAATCGATATTACTTCCCTTATAAAATTGTCCATTAAACGGAACTAAATGAGTTAAAATGTTGTTTTGGGATACATTCGAACCGAGGTAAGGGGCACTTTGTATAAAGTCCCTTTGGCATTTTAGAGACTCCTAACAAACGAGGACTTTTACTCCGTGAGAAACAATACTTTCGTTGGTATAAAAAGTGGAAAAAGGTTTCCATTCCTGCCTGAAAAACGTAAGTTGCCCGAAAATCAATCTGCTTTTGAAAATTGCGTTTTTCACATTTGAACTACTTAAGATAACTGGGTATTCTAAGCAAGTTGCTTTTGCAGAGTCGGGCTAAATCTTTTACAGCAGAAACCATGACCCCACGTTCAAAGCCTCTTGTAGACATTGGTACCGTTCGAGTGTTCCTCTCAGGAAACATTCGTTTAACTTCTCAAGGCTTCTTAGTTAATAGCTGTGCAAGGAAAAATGTGGAAGAAGACTACTTTTGCCCAAACGTTCAGCATTTTGCTGAAAAATGTATATTTCCGAGTCAACTACGGAATAGTGGAGTGTGTATTAACATTGTTCGTCAAAGTTTTTGCGTTGCGAGATTGTGCAGATGTAATTTTTTCTCGGTATGGCAGAATCGCAATAGAAAGATGAGTGTGGACCTACTGAGTCCGCAGGAAGTGCAAATAATTTAGGACAGAGGGCCAAGTAGACTTGCCTGAGACTAAAAGCAGATATTATTTTCAGAATGTGATCTCTCTGCTGAAGACAAAAAAATTTCCTGCCCTAGTGCTCTGTGGTTTGTCTGATTGTGGGTGCATCTTTTACTTCTTTTTTTCGTCTGCTGAATTTTTAATCACTAGTGGGAGACATACCTGTCCTGCGGATTCTCATCGAAGACGCCAGGGGAGTGGATTACATCTACCTGTTCTGTGAACACAATGCGAGGAATCATGTGATTACCATTGCACGAAGCGACTATACAGAAAGAATAAATGGTAAGTTCAGCGGTGATACCCATGTAGACATCTAAGAAGTCAAGTCCGGCAAAAGTACGCTTTCGATTATTCATCATTAGGCCTGTACAGTAATATAAGGGAGGGTAGAATAGCAAAAGTTAAGCATCCAATAAAAGACAGTATGGGAGAACGGGATTGAAGGACGTTCAGAACTCAGCGGTCGGATTCTAGTTCTGTCTGAGGGGGAGGAGGAGGGGAAGGGAGAAGGTGTCTGGCGATTAACTACCCGTGCCTCGTCGCTGTACCGCGACGTGGCGGGTGTGAACACAGTTGCTGGGTTTTTCTTTGCCCATGGGGCCTTAGCGCCTGTAAAAACGCTTTATGTGAGCACAGGACTGGGTTGGCTAATCGTATGACCACTGCTTCTGACGCCGCAAGTATTCGCTGACGCAGGAACATGGAGTGTTTCGAAATGCTTGGCTGACGTCTACTCGTTGGCCGCTGTCAACCAAATGAGCTACGATTGCGCTAGAAATGGACTTTTACATACATTGATTTCGCCGAACAGGATGATGCTCTCGCATCCGCAAGCAATCTTGTGTCTGTTGATAGAGGCATTGCTCAAAGGTTGTACCTACCTTCTTCCGAGGTTTTTTTATAATGCACACTATTTCTAGTGCAATTAACCAAAGTAGCATATATCGTGCTCGAGGTGACGATAAGTTAACCTTAATTTGAGGTTGGGTGATCTCTAGGCTCGAATTGAATAATAGAGTCTAAATTTTCCTACTGTACCTTTTTTAACAGCACTTAACCACTCCGTCACAGAAGAGCTTCAGAAATCATTCAACAAGACTGAAACCGCGGACGTGGAGCAAATGCGATTGATGGAGACGAATCTCAATATCCTAAGTATGGGGTGAATTCTCATTATTATTGTTTATATTATTCATATCTCCCGTCAAAGTGGTCATCCTTCAGATTTTGCGACAATTTTTTACGGGACGTTAGATCTCCCCATTAGGTCCTATTTAGACACGACAAAATGTGACATATTTGAAAGTACTCATCCTATACGTGCCAATATAATGGCTACAGTGTTGTGGATATAATAGTGTCTTCCCGGCTATCATATGGTCCGTCCTCCGAACTGAGTTGGTGGAGTGGGGGGGGGGCCAAAGCCGAGTTCGTTAGCTAATTTCAGGGACTGAGACAAACTGGGATTGACTGGGCTGCATGTTGGAATACCATCCGTTGACCCGGCCCTTTGTCCACGTTCACCGCAAGTTCAAACGGTGGGGCCAACGGCCTTGACTTCCACTGGTGGCCTAGGATCATTCCGGTCATCCGAAAGCTAAAAAACGAAAAGCAGTTTATTTGTACGCTTGTTTCTACAGAGTTATCTACGCAGGGGACGTACTCCCGCGATCTGTGCTATAAGACCTAACTGTTTTACTGATCAGTTGTGTTATATAGAGACGAGCAACGTCTCGGACTGGATCTCTGGAAGGCAACATGTGCTAGCAAGGTTGTATTCTTGGAAGTTTTACTGCCGTTCAACATCTTTTACCACGATATTTAATGATTCGAAAACATCCGAACTTTAGTTAAGTAGCACCAAACACTTTAACGGATATCTTGTCTAGCGACAGACCTTGAAGCTGTTTTCTGAGCAGCAAACAAATATGTACCTCCACAAGGAAAAATGTAAGGTCAAGCATAACGGTCCCTCCTCAATCGCCAGGGCTGCGTTCACGAACTCTCTAGGAAAACCGAAAATTCACAAGGCATAAACTATATACTTTATGCCTACTTCTGTATATTTTAAGCCCTTTTAACTCCCCCGTTTTTATAAACATTTGTCACATTGTTATATGGTATAAGCTCTTTGCATCCTCCTAGATATTAAGTACGGTTAACTGAAATTAGGATCCTTAGTCGATTGCTTTGACTGAGTAGCTTCCAAGTCATCCGTCAAGAGCGTCCGGTGTAAGAACCTAATTGGTCAAGCAAACTTACAATATGTGTACCAGAAATAAAAAGAGCCACTGTTCACAGATGTCTGCGAAAGAGCGAAAATCTGCGATATACCTATATATGATGGTAAAACGGTGCTCACCGATCGTTCATACGGAACCCACTCTTTCCGTTATGCCTTGGGGCTCTCTCTCTCTTTCTCGAGCCCAACCAGCTTTCGCACAGCGGGGCATAATATAGGCAGCATAACATTACCGACAAAGACAAGGGAGACTGGGATGGCCATTTCTGGCTCATTAGCCGTCGTCAGCCAGTCATACTCGACTCCAAGGTGTGGAAAGTCTGGGATTCGACACCCAGATAGCGGGATCAAACCCCGCACAGAAAATTCGCGATATAATGAAGCCGTGAAGTCAGAGCGCGATGAAGCGAGGGATTGCTGCATTTTGAAACTTGAGCTTCTCGGCGCAGGCTATCGAGGAGGGATCCCGAGAAGCCTCTTTCGTCTGAAGGCCATAAATACCAGTCAATGTGAGTAAAAGAAGGCTGCTGTGCCAAAATTCCAAAGTGCGGTACTTGAACAATTCTTACTCAGGTAGTGGAAATCAAAAAGCCGGTTTTCTTTTACAACAAATATGGTCACAGAATGCATCCATGCCTGCTTGGGAGTTATTCCCATTATTTTTATTGCTATCTTCTCTGTACGGGTCAGAATCCTGATTCAATCTTTCGATTAATGCTTACTTATAGCCGCATTTCAGAACGTGCCTCTTATCAACGAGGATTTCTGCAACAGAAGTGGTAGCGTTTATATGAAATGGACTTTTCCGCGTGCCGAAAATGAGAAATACGAGGTAATTATAGTACAGTAACCTTTTGTCCTAAATTAATGAAAATTTGTTGGTGAATGCACCATAGTCCTAGAAATAGAATATGAAACATCAGGTTAACTCCTTTCGTAAACTGCAAAGAAAATACCACGGGAACATGAAAGGAATTGCTCTTAGTGCACTAAAAGCGGTTGACTTTGTTAGAGCCTCAGTAAGAAATACTAGGCTCTTCTAAATAAACAGTCTTCATTACCGTGACCTGCAGTGTAACTGTTGACCTGATAAAAATACATGGGTCTGGGGGATGAATGATATGAGTGAGGCGTATCACAAAAACTTGGTTTCTTAGCTTGAACTTTATTACAGCTGACGTGCAGATCCTCAAAGAGACCTCTGTGTGCCACACCAAATGCTGCTGAGGACGTCGATATATGCCGTAAGTCCACCTTCTCAACATATCTTATTGATCTCTAAGTAGCGCGTTTGGACCAAGAACTGACAGATACTACGTGAGACTAGTATTTAATGACATTAAACATCTTCTTTGCAGATGTAGAAGAGAAAGAATATCTTTTGACCTATACCCACACGGCAAGACCTTCCGACGAAAACGTTGAGGTCTACAACTGCGTCCTTAATGGCGACACTATCTCAACAAAAGTAGTACACTGGTCTGGTGAGGGGACTCATTGTTAAATTTGTTTATAAACTCTCCTCAATCATTTGTATATCCTCTAGTGGCTTGAACTTATTTCAGTTCTTATTTAGGTACATCATAACATGGCCCCAGAGAAAATTGTCGAATGAAGCTGCTGCTGTCACCAATGCTGGGAATCGGTTTTTAGAACGTAGACGTGTAGGACTTAGCAAATAAAAGTGTTTCGTCTCCTCTTCGTTCTTTCGTGAGGAACGATCTAAATGTGGTTCTATTTTCGAAATTCCGTTAAGGTTGTTTGGGGGGTAGTACAACGCCGGGCCCCGGTGGCGGGGAGGGAGGGGAAGGAAAGTGCGGTAGATTAAGCACAAGTCTACTATCACTTTAAATTAACTCACGCGCAACTCACAGTCCCTGCTCTCCCCCTACTATGGAGCACATGGTGGATATCGTCGGCAAAGATGGTAGAACTTCCACAACAGGTCCAATATCATACTTATCTTAATTGGTTTTAGATGAAGGACTAGCAAAACTTTAAGCAAACCATTTAGATGTCAAAGAAATATTCCGACCAAATCATGTGTGTGAATCCTCCATTTGCGTACGCCAAAAGGTAAAAGAATGTTAGAGCGTTGATAATTTGGTCGAAAGCTGGATTTACCGAGAAATTTTCTCGAATATCTGAGTTTTGCAGTCAAAGTGGACGTTCATGACCATCCTAGACAAAAATTACAATTGCAGACTTGTATGCAGAGACAAATTAACAAGTAGGTTAGAGTCAACGGGAAATACCTATTGCTTGTGAGTATACTGAACTACGCAGATATCTTCATCTGAATTATCGCGTTTAGATCCGGAAACTCAGACTGCTTGAGAATAGCCTTGCCGTGTGTGTTTCGGTTCACTAACCTCGGTCACCCTACTTCTGGTCTTGTTTAGCCGGTCATTTCTCGCTTCTTTTAACTCATTGCGGTATTCAAGAAATACCATTGAGAAGTTTGCCACTGCAACAGATCTTACATTGTAAAGACCTTTGAGGCCTTCGTCGGCAATGAACGGTTAAAATTTAATACGAATTCTTTCTTATCTAATTCCCTCAATGCTGCGTGTCGAAACACCCGAACATATGTTAGTCAATATTACTCTCATCCTCCTCAGAATGCTCTCTGTTCTTCCAGTTTATTTTCGAGATCAAGATAGATATCCAATTCATGATATCTCAAAGACTTCGACTGAGCAGGTCTAACGGTGCCGTCCACAATTCGGTTAGCACAGATAACTTGGGAGAAAGTCTTAATCGTCGGTTGTTTCCGTTACTTAGTACAAATACATGTTCTACACCGCAGATAGGTTACCTAAAGTGAAGACCAGGTGCCCTTACTCGTCTGAATAAAGTAGTACTCTAGCATGCGGTGATCCAGAAAACCTTCGGATACTTGACAACGAAAACGCCAAAATTTTTGTTTCAATTCCGAGAGGAGGCCTACGCAGAAACTCAGATTATACATTTTATTAGGGTAGTCTCTGTAGTTTTCTTGAACATTTCTTCTCTAACGTCGTCGGGAAATCTATACGGCCGCATTTCGTTTAGCGCAGCAGACACACCCATAAATCAACTCGACGGAGGGATTCAACTATAGACCAACAAATACACTATAGTCTTAACAATGCTTTCCCGTACAAACCGCGTGAATAACTCAGATCTCCGCCCTCAGATTTAATGACTAATCCAGCATGTCGAACTGGTACAGAACCTCCCAGTCTTGAGGAGATCGGGATGCACTTACTTATGCGCCAACCTCATAAAATTTTCCGCTACAAAAAATACGGTGTCACGAGTAGCATCGTCAATTTAGCTATGCTACTGAGCAGGCTATGCGTATTCTTGATTGTTCGAACCTGCTTTCGACTGATGTGAACACCCTAGTTTCCTCATATTTCTCTCAGTAATTCCATGTTTCATATGTGCAGCAATCTTGTAACTGTCCGGCGGATTGTCCTATAGGTATGCCGCAATAAGCTGAAATTAACTGCTTTTTTACGGACCCTTGCTGTATCATCACCCCGGACCATAAATGCGTATTCATACTGTGCGGTTAATACAGTCTTTACTGTGGTAACCGTTTGCAGTAGGAGCTTATTTTCTAAGACAAAACCTCAAGGCTGCCTAGTTATATTCCAACAACCGTGCCAACGAGCCTGATGATTCGCCGGTGGAAAACATTAAGCATCGACGACATCTCCCATGGTCCAAGGTGAAGTAACATTAGTATGTCTGTCGAAATTGAAGGAATTTAGCGCATTCGAAGTGACGGACATAGACAACTTATGGTGATTTTAGGGCAGTAAGGGCGTATAATGAGAAAAAATATTCAAAGCTCCTCGGTTACACTTATATCTGGCCATGTCTTTTTCTGCAGTAAAAAGGAAACGCAGACACACAAGTGCGAAACAAAAATCTTCGAGTTGTCCTTTGACATATCAGGTCACCTTGCACCTATTGTACGTCCTCACAATATTAACGTCCATTAGTTGTTATAGTGTTGTATAGCAATGTGGACCACCGTTGCTGTCGCTGTTATATCCCAGTCTCTCAAATACCGAGATCCAATTGTAAACCGAACGAAGCACTGTCGAATGTTGCAAACTAAAATTCTTTTACACCAATGCTCAGAGTCTGTTTTCCAAGCTTGACGAACTGAGAATACAGGTAGCCGATACTCTTCCCGATGTTATAGCAATAACAGAAACGTAGCTGTCAGAGGACGTTGGCGATTGCGAGGTAGCATTAACAGGATACCATTTGTTTAGGAGAGACAGGAGAGGCCGCCGGGGTGGAGGAGTTGCCATTTATGTCACGAGCAACTTAGCAGTGTGTAAGAGGACCGACAAGATTTCTAACGACACAGAGGCAATTTGGCTGACTATAAAGGCGCGGGGATCTCAGTCCCTCAAAATCGTAACTATCTAACGGCCCCCGCAGGCGGATCCCGACCCAGATACTTGTCTACTTGAAAGCATAAAAGAGATCGCCAGCCGATCAGACGTTGTTCTCATGGGGGATTTTAACGCACCCGGCATTCAATGGAGCGATATGCATGCGAAGTGCTCGATGAATACCTTCGATTACCATCTACTAAAGACAACCCTAGAAGCTCTACTCACGCAACATGTCCTGTTTCCAACTAGAGCTCGTGGAGGGCAACAGGCCAGTTGTCTGGACCTCGTTTTTACCAAAGATCCTGACAGTATAGACGAGGTGTACTACCTACCCCCGCTCGGTCGAAGTGATCATGCAGTGCTTTAATGCGAGTACTTGCTGTATTCTGAACCGTGCACAAAAGGCAATACGAGGCCAAATATATGGAAAGGGGACTTTCGCCAAATGAGAGCTGAGGCATCACAAATAGACTGGGATGTTCTCTTCTCCGGAAACGTTAACGAGGACTGGAACTTATTCAAGGATCGTTTACTGCATCTAATGAAGAACCACTGTCCCTCATCAAAGCCTAGGATATCCAACCGCCCTCAGTGGCTAACACGAGAACTCAAAAAGGAGATCAACAAGAAAGGAAGGTTATGGAAGAAATTTCGCAAGAACAACAACAATGCAGCGTTTACAGAATACAAAGTTCAAAGAAATGAGGTGAAAAGTCTGATTTTCAGGAGGCGACGAGATTTTGAGAGCAATTTGCTCCACCAAGCCGTTAAAAATCCGAAATTGCTCTACAGCTATCTGCGGAAAAGCACACGTGACAGGAATCCCATTCCTGTTATGAGGGGTGATGACGGCTTGGAGATATCGGACAGTAAAAATAAGGCTGAGGACATTTCTCAGTTTTTCCTATCCGTTTTCACAAGAGAAGCAGAATTTACCCCATCTAATTATGAGAACATGAGAGATCCCACTATCGAAAATATTGTGTTTCGAGAAGAAGCGATTTTGGAAGAACTGAAAAGCTTGAAGGAATGTAAATCTCCCGGTCCGGACGAGATCCCAGCAAAGCTGCTCTTTGAGCTTACCCAACAGCTGGCCAAGCCACTATCCTTCCTGTGCCAGAAATCGTTTGATGCTGGAATTCTTCCCACAGACTGGAAGACGGCCCACATTACACCCCTTTACAAAAGCGGTAGTCGTGCTCTGGCGACAAACTACGGAACCGTCAGTCTGACATCAATCTGCTGCAAAGTGATGGAGAAAACAATCAAAAAGGAGTTGATGGCTTACTTGGAAACCCACAACCACTTGTCCAATGCACAATATGGTTTCCGTAGGGGAAGATCATGTGTTACGAACTTGCTATACACAATGCAAAGTTGGACACGAGCACTGGACGCAAAACACACCGTGCATGTTGCCTATATTGATTTCCGGAAGGCGTTTGACAGTGTTCCGCACCAGCGTCTCCTACACAAGTTGAGAATTATGGGCATCGGTGGCAAACTTCTCAAATGGATCGAAAATTTCCTTGTCGGCCGCTCCCAAATTGTCTGCGTAGAACAACAGCAATCAAGGTGCACATTCATAGAGAGTGGGGTCCCACAAGGCTCGGTGCTCGGACCAACCCTCTTTCTCTTGTTCATCAATGATTGTGTAGATGGGTTGGACTGTGATTGCGCCATGTTTGCGGACGACATAAAAATCTGGAAAGTAATCCAGAATGCTGCCGGTGAGACCAATTTCCAAGAAAATTTTTGTCGATTGAACGAGTGGTCCCGCAGATGGCTCTTGTCCTTCAATTTGAACAAATGCACCATTCTGCGCCTCGGAAATCAGACCCCTAGTACGCAGCAATACCATCTGAACGGAATGCCACTCCGAGAAGCAGAAACTCAGAAAGATCTCGGAGTTTGGGTTGCAGACAGCCTAAAGCCTTCTACACAGTGCTGTAAGGCGGCCAAGGCCGCAACCTCAATGCTATATGCCATCAAGCGGGCATTCGTAGTTTTCGATAAAGACTGCTTCACCAAAGTCTTCGGCACGTTTATAAGGCCCCATCTCGAATATGCAATTCAGGCCTGGAGACCGTGGACACATGAGGATTATGATCTGCTCGAAAGGGTGCAGAGACGAGCAACAAAATTATAAGAGGTCAAAGTGCACTGCCATACGAGATCCGCTTAACTAACCTTAATCTCTATCCTCTGAGTTATAGGCAGTTGCGCGGAGACATGATACAAACTTTCCGTATCGTGCGCGGCTTGGATCGTGCCCTTCGGTGCGATGACTTTTTCCAACTCGCCACTACAACTCACCTCCGGGGACATCCCTTCAAGCTACGT
>CACRXP010000191.1:652805-698440 GCA_902702965.1 Spirometra erinaceieuropaei | reverse complement strand
GATGACTTTTTCCAACTCGCCACTACAACTCACCTCCGGGGACATCCCTTCAAGCTACGTGTGCCACAGGGCAGACTGAATGTAAGAAAATATTTCTTCTCCAACCGTGTCGTGGAACCGTGGAATAACCTGCCCGAGACGGATGTTATATCTCAATCTGTGGAGACATTTAAATGTAGCCTTGACAGATATATACTGCAGCAACAATCGGACTATGTGACTTTTTAGCCATGTGACTAGCGACATATGTGAATAAATGTATACATTCACTTAATGCTGTAATTTCTTCACATTTTTGCTTGTTTATCGATTTTTTATGTACAAATAGGGAGTTCAAAGGCGTAAGCCTATTTCCCGCAAATACACTAACTGACTGACTGACTGATGTTCATTCACTCTTCTTACAGACTACGAGTGTATTCCGGCTGCAAAGATTGCAAGCCTGTCAAATGTAAAGGTCCTACCCTTTATACGGGAGTGACGATCCAACTCACGCCAACAATTATCGTCCCGTTAACATGACCTACATTTGCTTTAAAATAATGAAAAGCATGCTTAAGTAGGTGACAATGAAGTACGTGGAGGAAAACAGTTTCCTCTCAGGGATCCAGCTCAGTCTCAAAAACGCTTCCTTTCTCTTTTGATTTTTTTTGCTCTCGACTGGACAGTGGGCTCATACACTGGACGAGGATGGTATGACTGACGTCGTTTACAGAGATTTCAAGAAGGCCTTCGATACTATACCAGACCAACGTCTAATCTGCAAACCAAGCCGCTAACATTGATCGCGGAATCTTGAACAGGGAAATCACAAACTCTGTGTTTTGATGCCTCAAAGCCAACCCTTCCCTTCTTTGAAAATGTAGTCGCTCACGGTTCAGTTTAGGACCGTTGCTTCTCCTTTTCTACATCAACGACTGTGTCGGCGACGGGGGTTTCCGCACTGTTCAAGATGAGAAACCTCGTTACCTCAACACACTGACTTTAACTGATTTAAACTGCCTACAGGTCCCCATTTTGATGGAACCCATATCATTATTTTGTACTCTTTTCTGTCAATGCTAAAAGCGACAGGCTCGTTTGAAGAGTACTGGGAGCTGTTAAGACTGGCGAATCGATTGGGGCATTTATACACTTACATTACATAACCAATTAAAATATGGAATACAAGTGGCTTAAGGAATTTTGTTCAAACTCTGATGTGCGGTCACACCATTCATTAATGCTATCGAATCGTACAATGATGGGCGAGAGTAACGTATTTTTGTCGCTAAGCGTTCATGCAGAGACTTTCCCCATGCATGCTGGCAACGCTGCACCGTAAAATAGTCAGGCTTCCGTGAATTTAGGAGCTCGATAAAGAACTGATTAGTTTGAAATCCACTGCAGGAGAAAGTAAACGCTGTCTACGCAAGCTAATTTGTTCATCTGGAGGTTAGTTCGAATTTTGGTCTGAGTAGTGCACAACCCTTAAAGAAAGGGTGAGGGTTAAATTTGAAGTAAGTGCTAAGTTTAAGGTTTTGGCTTGGTCTTATATTGGGGTAGGATGAGGCTTAAGGTGAGGTCTGGGGTTACGGTTAGGGCCTCATTTAGAACTTGACTTGGAGTTCGGTCAAAGTTAGGTTGAAGCTAAGGTCTAGCGTTAGGTCAAGTGATAGGATTTGGCTTGTGGCTGGGTTCGTTTTAAGGATTAGTCCGGGGCTAGGCTTAGGATTAGGTTCGCGATAAGTGTTTGACTTAGGCTCAAGGATGAGTGGGACGGCTGATCAGTTTTATCTTGTCGAGTAGGGAGATGACTAGAGACTTCTGCCGTAAATGGCGCTGCTCCGTTTCGCCAGACCTCACACCCCTGCAGCGAAGACTGAATAAACTGAAATAGGCAAAAACCAACACCAAGATAATGACACCTACTGTCAGTCTGAATATGTCCTCTACAACACCACCTGCGGCATCTGCAAGTCACGGCATAGTCAATTCCGTAGGGAGTTCGACTACTTTTAATGCTGAGATCTTTAAACACACCATCACGCCTGGTATAAACACGCCTCTATCGACTCCCTCAGCAACCCCTAGTAAGCCTAAGCATGTGCCTAAGTCAAAGGCAAATCCAATTGCTGTCACAGCCACTCGGACACCCAATAAATCCAGCATCAGTATAAAATGTTTTCCTCCACAATCGGCGAACAGTGCCTCAAATACCCCGACTCAAAACGTTGCGGGTTCGCAACTGCCCCCCAGCCCTCATATCGAGGCAGTTAGACCGAATATGCCGATTTTCCCACCGTTTGATAGACCTCTTGTTCCAATGGAAACAATGCGTCCCCCACCCCCTAACTTGTTTCCTCCACGGCCGTTTTACCAATTTATTCCTCATGATAATGTCCATACTGAATCAGTTAATTCATCCGATCCTCAGTTTCGTCCCGGCGGGAATACGTTGCAGTATCTGCCCCGCGGATTTCCAGCTGAAAATAAGTTAGCTAACAATAGTTACCACTTTACCTGCACGTCATTCCCTCCCCCAAGTCCTCCCCTTTTTTATCCACGTCAGAATTTTTTGATGCCACAAAATTTTTTGCAGAACCGGATGGTTGCATCCGGACCGTTTGCTCCGTGGGTGACCCAGAACTGAACGATGTAGCCCAACTCCCTCAAAAACTAACAGCCTTTCCCTTCAAACTTTTTGTTTTAAATGCCAGATCCTTGCTTAATAAGATGCCTTTGCTTCAGACTCAGGTTTTCGTCCATTGTCCAGATATTGTCTTAGTGACTGAGACGTGGGCATCAGCCTCAGTAGCTGACTCTGAACTCTCTCTTCTAGGCTATAATTGCATTCGAAATGATCGCCAAGAGAGCCGTGGTGGGGGCAGCTGCGTCTACGTTAAGCAAACACTTACATGTTTGCCGTTGGACCTCCCGCACTTTTCAGCAGTAGAAGGCAGCTGCTGGCTCCAGGTTGCACTAAAAAATAAGTTCTCCTTACTCGTTGGCTGCGTCTATCGCCCTCCCAACGCCAATGACAATTTTGATCGCTTACTCTCACAGGCATTTCATGCTGCGGCCGACTTAAGCTTTAAGTATCATCTGGTTGCGGGTGACTTTAATCTCCCTGAAGTCCGCTGGTCTCCGCCTTCAGGCCCCAGAAGGTTCGATGACTTTCTTGAGGCTGTGGATGTCGGGATGTGGACTCAGGTTGTTGATTTTCCCACCCGAGGCTCAAGTATACTTGACCTAATTTTCCGTAGAGGCTGCTTGCCATCGTCGGTGTCATCCCTAGGCCCACTCGGGGGCTCAGACCATGACATAGTTATTTCAACGTTGGAATTCAAGGCTGACGAAATGTCGTCCCAAGAGTATAACTTTTTCCGCGATTTCCGATCAACTCGCTCAGCCGAATTATTAACACACCTTAATTCCTACGACTGGACTGAGTTCTTCCTTAGTTCGGATGTAAATGTTTGCACTGCAAAACTGTAGAAATTTTGGGTCCGCTTATTTCTCGTTTTGTCCCCCGTAAGAAAATTATTAATGTCGGGGATGAGATTTTCCTACCTTTACCCTTTCGTCGCAGATTGCACAGGCTTTATCGTCGTTTCCATCTGCAGAACGATGTTTCTGTTCTGCCCTTGATTTGTGATATTTTTGATCGAGCTAAGAGATTGTCTGAAGAAAAACAGCTAGCCGAAGAGGTCCACTTTACTGAAAACCATTCGTTAAGTGTCTCGAAACTTTTCTCTAGAAAAATACGAACTCAGAGAAAAACGCAGTATCCCATCCTTCGAGACGATCTCGGAAATCCCATAGTTGATGCCCAGTTAACCGCGGATAGCTTCAATGATTTCCGGTCCAAAACGTTCATTGAAGACTCGACCACTCCGCTTCCGACCATCCAGTCATTGACCGGGGCAGTTCTAGAAACTATAACTTTCACTCTGTGGGATGTGACTGTTGCGATTCGGCGTTTTCGTCAATCTTATAGTCCAGGCCCTGATGGTGTCCCAGTAAGCATTTTAAAAGCCGATGCAAACACGATCTTCCCATCCCTCTTATGCAAGATATTTAATCTTGCTCTTGAAAGTGAAACTTATCCTACCTTGTGGAAGGAATCACACATTTTGCCCATTCCTAAGCACGGCAAATCTACATCATTTGATGACTTTCGGCCAATAAACACCCTCCCTGCAGTTTCGAAGATCTTAGAGAAATTGATCAAGGATAAGATGATGTGTCACTTAACAGCGAACAATTTACTGAGTGTTGCTCAGCATGGATTCCTCAAAGCTCGATCTTGTGACACCTGTCAACTCTCTTTCTTTGACTATGTTCTCCAATCTAGGGACAATGGTTTTGCTCTTTACACAGTATATTTCAATCTCACCAAGGCTTTTGACCGTGTTGACCATTCTCTTCTTCTCTTGAAACTGTCCTCTTTCGGAATAGGTGGCAAACTTTTGAATTTTATATCCTCTTATTTGGGCTCTCGCACACAACGAGTTAAGATTTCCAATACCATCTCCAACCCCACACGTGTGAGGAGTGGAGTCATTCAGGGTAGTGTACTCGGCCCGCTTTTATTTTGCCTTTTCGTTAATGATGTGCCCGATTTATTTCAGAATGGTAAGCCTTTCATGTATGCGGATGATCTTAAAGTTGCATATCGATATAAGCCGGCAGATCATGACATCGTGCTTGAGCTCCTAAAGAGCGATCTACAGGCTTTCACCCAGTGGTGCCGCACATGGCGCCTTTCACTTTCTTGGCATAAGTGCTCAGTCATGGTGGTTGGCGACGACCGCCAACCTCAACTAAGTATTGAAGGTCACGCAATAAATGTGCCAGGGGTTTTAAAGGATTTGGGCTTATCATACTCCAAGAGTCTCAATCTCTCGGAGCACTGTGCCTTGATAGTCTCCAAAGCACGTAGAACGACCGGGTTTATCCTCCGAAATTTTAAAACTAGGGACATTAGAATGCGCCTTTTCAACATGTACGTTAGACCTGGCCTGGAATACTGTTCGTTTTCATTTAGCCTCATGCGTGCTACTGAGCGGAAGAAAATAGAATCCGTTCAACACTTTTTTACCAAGAGAATTTTAACCCCGGAACACCGACATTTGTCTTACCAAGAACGTTGCCGGCTTACAGGCCTCGATCCTTTATGGTTCCGTAGATTACAAAAGGGACTATTTTTGCTATTTAAACTCTTATATAATCACACATTTAACCCACTCACCTCTTTAAGACATCATATCCACCCACGACGTAACAGTCACCGTGAGGTCTTCTTATTTCTGCCTCTGGCACGTACTGTTAAATATCGTCGGTTCTTTTCTGTAAATGCAATTGCTATTTGGAATAAACTACCGAGGAATGTAAAAAAACCTACAAATTTATCCTTTATTTAAGAGAACTATTACTCGATTTTTGCATTCAGAAAAGCTCCCACAAATTTTGGGTGCTGAATCTACTGATCGACTGTACCGTAGCGATGGCGTTTGTGGTCTCTGAACACTATGGCCGGTCTCAACAGCTGTTCCTCAACGCCTCTACTTTGACTATCCCCAACTTCATGAAAGGAATTTGACGTCCGATAATCTCCGATACCGTGCAACCTCCCCCCTTCTTGACGGTCGATATTCTACCACCGCCGACAGTTTTTTTCTCCTGAGTCCTCCAAACCACAAAAACCACCATCAACTATATTTTTATGCCTTAAGCTCAGGAGTTTTTTTTTCACTGCTGGTCGGATTTTTGTTTAATCACTTCCCTTGACAGTGCCTGTAAACTGGCATTAAATTAAAATTTATTAATTTATTAGTTACTACGTTTAAGTTTATTTTACACTCAACATATTAAAATAAATGCGGAAATAAATAAAGAAAATCTGGAAGAGGCATATAGTGAGCTGTGATTCCCGTTTGACTCACTCATTGCATGAAATTACATTTCCTCCTCTTTATTTTGTATTTCTTGCTCGGTCTCCTTCTTCTTCCTCTTCGAAAAACCAATACTAACGTCCGCAAGAAGAGATCTAAAGTGTCTTTGGGGAATTTCAATTAAGTCCGTTCTGCATTCCTACGCATCGCACATTAAACCCATAAAATATTGTTGGTGTTTTTAAATATTTCTCACCCTTTCATATACCTACTTATGCGGTTTTGCGTCACAAAAATGCTCATTGTGCTCCATTTATGCTAGATAACAGTCTTATTTCTATGCGATCAGGGGATACTATCAGTGTTGTCAAAACACTTACATGAATGGAGAAAACGTGTGCAGTGTGATTAACCTAGACAATTTTTGGAGGTGGTTTAGGAAGAGCTTATTGCGCTACGATGGCCACCACGCCGCACTGTAGGTATAGGGGTTTAGTAGGCTCGACGGCAAGTGATACTAAACTGCATCATTGAGAAGTTGTCTTTTTAGTATTGTGGTCCCCTGGTAATAATATTGACGCGCACATTTGTTGCTACCTGTTAGATGTCGTTTTTACTCTCGAGCACACGAAAGACATCGGAATTAGTCGCAAGACTGACACACCAAGCATGGCTTAATCAATATACAACCCTCCCATTTTCGGTACTGTTAAAGCCCCGTCCATCATGATGTTCAATGTTCAATACCCTAGTAGTATCACGCCAGTTGTGTGTAAGGAAGAAAACGGAGATGATAACAGAGAACAACTTTGCTGATACAACCATTCCGTGTACATTAACTCTTAGCCCATCTGACCGTGGAATCCTAATTAAGGCTTCAGGCCTTGGCCGGTTTGCGTCTTCCTACAGGTCCAGCACTGAGTGTCCGCATGGAGAGACCCCCACGTGTTTTGGACCCGCCAAGGTCGTGCGCAGCTCGGCGGCTCAGTAATTGTTGGTTAGCGCGCAGGCTTGTCAGGCATTACCACCAGACGACAAGAATTATATGACAAGCTCTGGGCCATTTGAACAGTTATCATTAGAAACACATTAACCTTGATCGACTCTGCATCTCCCACACGTCAAAATGATGTGTCTCTGGCGAATTAATTGCTCTGGGACTAACGAAGCAGTCCCTGAACCACCAATATACACCATACGCCAATTTCCATCCGCCCCCACTTTCTTTGCTCATTCAGTTATTGCATAGGCCTACTCGACTACATGCGCCTCAAGGAAAATCTGCAGTAAACCACCATTGACTAGACCACGTCAATATGCACTTCCCCAACAACTCAAACATCACATGTTAACACTTCCGACATCTTAGGCCAACAGCACCTCTCACTTAAGTGGGAAATGTACTATTCGGCTCTTCCCACCCGTATATGAAATCCGAGGGGCTTGCCGTCATGTGTGTGCATCTGGATAATCAGGTTCTGAGTATGGCGCTCGTAGACGACTTGTTCCTAGCTCTTTCAGCCACCTCTTCCATCTCGGCATTAGTTGGTAAACCGGCTCGGACAGACGACGGGCACACGGACAGGGAAGGGCGAGTAAGGCCGATTCCTTGGTGCACAATTGCTCAATGCGCTAAAAGCCGTGGTTTTGAAGGTTGCTAACCGGCGATCCAACACAGCCCATGTAGTCAGCCCAGTTGGTGTTTGTGAGTTGAGTAGCCGATTAGTGGACTAAGATTGAGAACTCGATGACTCCCTCATAATGGCCCTTTCACACATTTGAGATCCGAGCCGTCGGCCCCATTTCAGTCGTAATACTTTTGTGTGCTTTTGTTGACCAGGTCATGCTCGTGGCGCAAGCAGATGGACTCCGTGGTCCCGTCGGACACTTCGTCCACACTCGCCACCAAACACAAAAGCGGCTCAGCCAGTGGATTGGAGTCTGATGGTGGCAAGAGCTGGTGGTGTGGACGGTCTCCGCGCAAATTCTATATTATAATAAAACTGACGCGCTTGAAGCTATCATGGTGCGCTAAAGCCCTGAATTGGAAGGCTGCCAACTATCAAAGTAAATGCAACTTCTATATTAACACAGTGCACGTCTGTGTGGAATGGCCGATCGATGAACTGAGAATCAGACTGAATGGCCTCTTCATAATGTGGCCTCTTTGTCGTCCCCAGTCAGTGAGATCCCATCAATCGTAGTGGTAAGCGCTTAGGTGAGGGTTTTCGCCGTGTCAGTCAACTGCGCCCTCCGCCACCTCCAATCTTCTTCATTCTGCCGCGAGACTGGTCAGTGATGGGAAGAGGAGAGTACGGTAGATATTTCACAAGTCAACTATCACTTAAAACCAATTCAAATACCAGCCACCATCCCTGCCCTCACTCTCTAATGATGTCCATTAATGACATCGTCCGAAACGATGGTCGAACTGCCATAAATCAACGGACACCATGTTTCGCACCCATTCAGAGTGCAACGCCAAACGTTCACATTTACCCGAGACTGGAAAACAATTAAGTATCTTATTCCTTGAGAATCTTGCACGTTTCCCTTTGTCATGTCAGGACTTTTAAAACGATGATATGCATCGAAACCCAGAGCTGTCTTGAAACAAATCTGTACATAGAATTTTAAAAAACCAAAACTCGCATCCCGATTTTGCAAAACAATACACCAAAAGCAGCAGAGACTTTGCCAGCTTCAAAGAGACATTTCCTTTTCATAGGGTCGTATTTAATTGCCTATATCCCCTCGCTTCTTCTAATTTGGAGGGATCCAAATGTTCGAAAAACAACAGTTATATAAAGGGTAATGTGTGTATGAATTTTAATTTACCTCGGTCCTTCTATTAACCGTATAGTCAAAATATTCTGTTGTTCTTGACAGCCGACAAAATCGTTTAAATATGTCATTTTAATGGACTGCAAATTTCGTTCGGCCATCTCTAGTTCAAGGTCACGTTCTTATTGGTCGTGGGCATATTTGGCTGTTTTACAAATTGTCTCTTCCTTTATGGACACCAGCGGACAAACGCCCGAAGCTCCACGAGACCCGGTCTCCTTCATTAAACAACCAAGAGTGATTATTAAAATTGCTTGTCTGGTAGGTGCTTTTGGTCCTCAGACTCTTCGCGGAGTTTATTCTATGGGTGTCAACAAATGTAATTTCACAATCCCTTAAAAAATAAGTGGAATATTGAAGCTATTAAAGAATGTGTGCCTGCTCTTCATATCTTGGGCAGCTAACAGAACATCTTTAAATGTTTCATCTATGAATAAATTTTATATTCATGGCAACTGCATTCATGGTTTCATTTCGTTAAAAACTGAAGATACATCGTCGTCTTGAGGATATCTTCAAATATATTGGAACATATCTGTATTCTAAGTGACGGTTTTATGGTCCCTTTTACAATGGAAGTCATTTTTTACATGTTAATAACCTTGAACGTCATAATGAAGCAGTACGCCGTTTCATATACACGAGAACTTTTTTTAACATTTTTTACTGTAGTTTTAATTACAATTTTTGGATATTCTTATCTTTGCAATGCATCTGATTTTGTCAAGTTTATTGACGTTTGATTCGGGAAACAAAGGCCGGTGAAAAGCTCCTCACTGCATACTTGCCTTTTTCGAGTACAGAAACTCGTCAAACTAGTGCAGTTTCTTAAGGCATTTCTGGCATTTTTAGTTATGGAATGACCGATAACTTTTTTGATTGGTGGATGCCGCTTTAGGAAAGTATATGGCAGGATAAACATTTTGCTTATTTGATACTTTTCGCCAATTTTTACGAATGCATTGGCGTACGTATACGTATGCGTACAACATATTTCTGCCCAGATACTGTACCAGTCTTAGGAGCTAAGCTTCGACTGAACTCTCGAGGATCTTCTCCGCCGTTGCTTTATTTTTTTCTGGAGAAAGGCCATGTCAACCTTTTGTTAATTGAACTTATTCTTTTTTTCATTATCTTGTTAGTTTGGAATGCCGTTTTATTATCTTACAACCCTGCATAAGTACGGCCCCATACGGCTCATCTGTTTTCTCCTTGAAACGTGACAACATGAACTTCTTCCTTTAGAGCAGCAACTGTCGAATTTTGCTGCACAGAGTATGCACAAGACGGGGATTTGCGTGTGAACTGGTGTTTAGTGAGTCTGACTTACGCGGCATATAACTATCTTCCTACTTCCTCGTCAGCTAGTCTGTGATAACAAAACAATCTTACGGGAAACCGCGATTGTCTTGGACGCAGTCGCTAACCATGCTTAAAATTCCCTCTATGCATGCCACACACCATTTGGTTTTAGTAGGGACGACTAGGAGTTTCTATGATTGAAAGTACAATAAAGTTTACTTTAAGAAACAGTCATCGTGCCCTGATCTTTAGTTTTCTATTGGTCTGAAAATACCTCCATCAGTCAGCGTCTATCCGAAGCAAGATCTTTAGCGCATCGACCTGTAAAACAGCTGGTGCTGATGCAAAAGAAAGGCTTACATCTGTTGCTCGTACGGATTTTTTGTAACCTAACACTGGGTCAGTCTGGCATCTGTTTTAGTCTAGATTATCTGAAGCGCAGGTCGTTGCGATGTCGGCAGCATAATTACGTGAACATCCGGAATTCTAACTATCTCATATTGGCCAAACGTGCAACCCCTTACTCTATGGCTCCTTAAATTAGTCCCAGTTATTAGAAGAATAATTCCAGCGGTTCGCGTTATTCCGCTACGCCATCGATGACCTTGGTCCTTCTCATTAAAGTATCCAGCTACTCAAAAGATTTTCTACGTAAGTTTCAAATAAGTAATATCGATACGGATTTCCTTACTTGTCGTCAAACTATATGTGATAGACTACATTCCGCACATTTCACATAATCAAAGACTTAAACTACCAACCAGAATAGAGATGCTGTTGTCATCTAACTCAACAGCATATCCTGGCTGATTGGCAGAATGAACTGTCGTAAAATAAAAACATGATATTGAGGGAAAGAGAATGATAAATATCAACGTGAAACATAACTTACTCAGCTAGAACGATTGAAAATTAAACTCTTTTAATAATTTGAATTTTAAACCGAACTTCAGAGGTTAGTGTTGGATAAAACCCCACATATTTCAGGCTATTGCAATTTTGGATTATATCAGTTAATCTTGCTGTTCAGTAGCCATTTTAGATTTTGAGTAATGATCGGGTTCTAGCGTCTGTCCGCTTGCGGATGTGATGGAAAGTTTATATTTCTCCCAGATATGTGATGATAGAATGAACGCGCTCGTTAACGGTATACCAGGTTAAACTTACCGTTTGACAGCTGGCTCATGCATAGGACATCCTCCTCAAAAGACATCGTGAACCGAATCCGTCGTTGCTGTTTTATTGCCCAGAATTACCGGTATACAATACGGTGCAGTCCCCGCAACGCCCTCCTCTACCTTAGTATTTCGCTTGTTATCCAGTATTAGCTGGACCCTGACACGCGTTGCCGTGGCTCAAGCCCATGAATTGGGAAATAAGGGAAAGAGGAAGGGGCACGTTCCCAACTGAGAAAGATATAAGGGCCACCGGTTGGCGGGATGTATTGTGTGCGAAACCCAGGAGTGTTCCTCTAGTCACTGTCGAAGACAGGTCAATTGTTTGCTGCACCCGGCCGCGCTCGAGCGTTCTGGAGTAAGTGGTGACGGCGGACATTTATTTCGCCCACTGTTGTCGATCGAGAAATTACAGGCAGTGTGTGCCTGAAGTCTGCTGCAAGCAGTAGCAGTGCATAGGAAATGGTCTGCTGTTTCCTCGCAAATCCCGCAGTGCTCGATCAACGGCCTCGAGCGCTTTCTCTGGGCCATTGTGCATTCATTTCAAACAATAAGTTTAAATTGCTTCAGTACTTTTCCCATGCCGGATGCTTTGGAAATGTTACACGCGGGGGTTTCAATGAATTGCGCGTTCAAAGGCAATTTCGAAGCTGAATGAACGGATTTTCTGCCGGGTAGCAGAGTTGCAGCTATTCCGGGGATGCAAGTGCTAGGGCTGTGTCATTTACTGGATCGAATTGCCGTCAGAATCGGTCGTAGTAGAAACGTTTTGCCAGTCCCTCCTGGCGCGCCTAGGAAAAAGATTCCTCCAAACCCCTTATTGACATTCCGCATTATTTGATCTTAAATGCCATTTTTCTCCTGTCTTAGCTTAGGAATTTTTTGATTGCAAGCATGGCAGAAGTTGAACCGTGTTACATTTTTGCTCATGCCGCCAATCTACATCTAACGAAGCAGCAGCAGATTGGTTTTCCGGTGACATTCCCAGTTGACTAGGAACTTTGTTCGCGATTTCTACTTACATATCCTCAGTCACTAATAACGCCTCGCTGTAGATTCCTGCTGTGCGAGCCACATTTGAATTTTCCTTGCATAGTTGACGGAAGATATCTTTAGCCATGTGCGATTTATATTTCTCCCGCAAAACTGTTGGAGACTTAGGAGAGAATGCGATCAATATGACTGCAAGCAATGCATGAATTTGATGTGAATGGGACTTGATGCAGACGTCATTAATACATACGTCCTACTGTTGATCGTTCTCCAGTAAATGAAGAGCCTGACACGCACTGCTGAAAGTGGCATGCGTAACGCCGTTGATAGATTTCAGTTGCTGGAAAGACGTTCGACGTGGCACATTCATCAACACCATGCGAAGTAAGATTGGGATGCACGGTATGCAGTCTGCCTACCGCAGTTCTTTGAGTATGCCAGGGTGTCCCACCACTCGCTCTCCTCGTTTGCGTCGTTCGGATGATTTTATAAACATATTCCCTGTGTAATACGTAGACACTTCTGAATACGACAGCGTTTTAGCAAATGCGGCAGTTTGGCTTAACGTGGAAAACGCAGTTAATGTTGTTGCCGGGGGACCTAAGGCAACCTGTTGCACATTTGCAGCTGTAAAGTAAACGCATTGCCCATTCTCTAACTGTACTACAAGTTTACAACACCTGGACTTCGCTAATGGAGGAGGAATGGAAGAATTCGCCACACGGATCTGTTGCAGTTGACGCATCTTCCAGCCAAATACTGTGCGCTTTCATCGAGTCGTATGTCCGCATCCCTTTCTCTCGTTTCGTTTTGCAGGCCGAAAACGGCCATGTCGCTGCCTATATTTACATACTTACAAATGCACCCAATTCTTTTCCCGGAATTGCAGTTTTACACGTTTATGTGAGCTGCGTTTGCTTCTAAAAGCAAGGGCGAACAGGACACAACGCAGCGGTTATCGACTTTATGCCACCGATTCGCGTTCGTACGGTCTCCAATTTGCCGACGTCTTCCGCTGATCCTTTTCCGTGTAAGGGGCTTCCGTTTTAATCGAAAGATGTGTTGCAAACGAATGCCCGAGGATATCTCTTAGGGCATTTTCCGTCTACCATGCCGGGGGGAGGTGCGGGGGGTGGGAGAATTGGGATTTAGTGCACCTCAAGTTTCATGTATCATATTCTTCGTCACAACTTCATGCAAATCGTTGTTGACATCGACGTCAGGTAATTCATCGCGTATTGCATCGTCGATTTCGACCTTTTTATAGAGCCAAATGAAGACATGTGCATGGGCCAGTACCCTCCTTTGCCGTTCCACCTAATACATCCAGCAACGCACAGACCCAACCACCTCGTGCTTCACCATGAAGTTCATCAGCGATTGCAGTTTCTTCCTGAAAATACGTGCAGTGATGTAATACCTATGCACCGGCGATAGCTCAGGAAGTAACAGCTGATAAATATCCCCCCAAGCTGGATTGCATGTGAACGTAATGAGTAGGTCTGGACGCCCGTACTGACAAACGTAAGCAATTGCACCTCGAGCGCATTCGAACAAATGACGTGAACTGTCTGTATATGTGGATGACAAAATCGTTATTCTTACAACGTTAGGTGTATTACCGTCGTTTACAACTGCATCATGCAAACGAATGTATTCTTTAGAATACAACTTGATCTGATTTAAGCGAATGAAAAGCAGGCGTTCTGTTTCGTTTTTTGCATACATATCCACAATGCAGTAATGAAGCAATTGACGGCATGTCAAAAGGGGGATTACGTACACTCCGCCAAATCATAAGTTGGTAGGAGTAGTAGTTCATTGCGCTGCATTTCATGTGCGTTACCTCATCTCTGACTGGATTTATCATCCTAACGTTGAAATGATATCCACCGGCACCATCTCGAAAAGTAAATGGATACTGCGTTAAAATCGGTCTCCGACTAACGGTATATGTTAGATGGCAAAATCGTAAGCCTTCCAACGAATGTTGTCGTACCGTCATTCACAACAGCATCACGCAAATGAATGTGCTCTTCAGAGCGCAGCGTGAATGCTGAGCACGGAGGCGTGTTGGACACTGGTCCGCTGTTTATCGCTGGCGTCTTTCAGCCACTCTCAGCTTGTAATTTTCATTCTGTTGAGAAACGGAGCAGACCTAAAGCTGCAGAACGCGGTAGTCGTGACTGCAACCGAGCTTCCTCAAGCCGACCTGCACGGCACTGGGATGATACTGGGTGACAGTCCCCTTATGTGGGTTGTGCGGGGGAGAGGGTAAGGGAGCTTTGTAAACCGCATCCAGTCGTCACGCCCGAGAATCCCAGCGGAAGTGTTGACAGCCCCATTATGTGGGTAGTGTGCGGCAAGCTCAAGTGAAGCCCAAGGGTTGCATTTTTTGTTAAAGGGTGGGTAGTTTGCCTACCGGCCCAGATTGCATGGGTCCAGACGTGGGGGGCATGTTCAAGTGTCTGCAGGGTGAGCGGAGGGGTGAGCTCAGCCATCGGACGGAGCCCATGCGTTTGAGCGGATGCCGGTCAAGGGGCTCGACGAACGCACGTGTGTCCGAGTGGCTGCCGGTCAAGTGGCCCCAGCAGGTGGCATCGTTATGCCGGAAAAAAATCTGGTTTTTTACCCATCACAGGCGTACCATCGCATAATTACAAAGGTAAGCAGAAAAAAACCAAGCCGTATGCGCGGGCAAGGCTATGTTCAAATTTCTGCGCAATCGGTGCAGTACTTTCCGAGATTACTTATAACACGCAGAAAAACCCTTCCACATATATAGGCAGAATGGTATTATCGACAAAGACAAGGGAGACTGGAATGGCCATTTCTGGCTTATTAGCCGTCGTCAGCCAGCCATATCCAAGCCCGAAGTGTGGAACACCCGAGCTTCGAACTCGCGACCTGTTGGTTTAGAAGTCCACGCCTCTACCCACCGGGCCACGAGCCCGTTGCCCTGTAGGTTTTCGATCGGGAATATACAATGTTAGGGGGCGCTCTACGATCGTTCATACGGAACTCACTCGTTCCGTTGTGCCTTAAGGGCTCTCGCTCTCGAGCCCAACCAGCAGCTAATAAGCCAGAAATGGCCATTCCAGTCTCCCTTGTCTTTGTCGGTAATACCATTCTGCCTATATATATATCAGAGCGGATACGACAGAGTCTGGGGGGTAGATTGATACAGCACTGTTTCGGGCTTGTTTGCCTTCATTCAGCCAACCATAACCCTGACCACCAGCTGGGACCGGAAACACAAACATGCACATATATATATGGGCATTATATAGGGTCACTAATTAAACCCATTCATCGGCATGATTAACTGCTATCTCGTAGGCTTGCGGAGACATTAGTCTACGAAACGTAGCTGCTGGCATGCTGTGGTATAACGGGAATGACTGGCACGACCTTTCTGTCATTCACCAAATGTTATAAAGAACAGTCAAATCGACCCCTAATACTATAGCGGCGTTAATGCTATTATTGCTCGTTCAGGGCATGCCATCTGTCTTTTTCGTTCGTGGAGATTCCTCCTCATCTGCGATTTAATGTGCACATGGCACTTTTTCGAATCAAGGCTCTCCGCTACAATAATAAGGCATACTGATGGCTTGTACAGGCGTGCTAAATGCGAGGGTCACTTTAAGATGCACTGTAGATTTACCGACTCATTAAGTGTTGGCTAAAATTCTGAAACGCATTTGCAGATTTTTTACTTGAATGAAGGGTATAGTTTTATTTTAAAAACTTTTCCAATTCGCGAATAATTTGAAGCCCTATCTGCCGTTACACTTCCATTCAGGGTTCCCAATCCGCAAGCTGTATATTTTCCGTATACGGGAAACCATACTTTCCTAAACACTGTTAAAAGGAGACCGTGTGTGGTTTATAAATTATTGCAGGGGGTAGAGACATGTTGTAAACCTTATAGACAACATTAATAAATGCAGCGACACGATGTGGTATGAACGGGCATTTCATAATCTTAAAATCTCATAATTAGAAGCTTTTGAAACTAGATTATCTCCTTCCTTTAAGTAAAAAATTTAAAGACGATGTGATTTTTTGCCAAATGAATAAAAGAACGAATACTTGTACACGTATGTCTTATGAAATATATTTAAATTTATGAGGAAACCGAAAATCGAAGAGAAAAATTCAGATTAATTTCTCAGTAACTTATACAGGGGTTCAGAAAAACTTTATTTCAAAAGGCGGCGTCCCAATGTAACTGAAGTATCCTGGGATTATGCTGCAGGGTAATTAATATTACAACCTTACCTAATTAATATTTTAATGTCAAAACGCATTTCAGGATGCTGGTTAACATTTCATGTGTTAGCACATTTGCTGTATAAATTAAAGTTATTCACTCGTTAGCAGAAGTTACAGGTATTTTGCGATCAAACACAGGACCTACTGCGCTACATCATTACTTGAAAATGGAAGGAAAATGTAGTTGGAGTTAATAAAACTTTTTATCCGGAATGAATTTATCCAATCCTTTATTGTTTCTGGAATTCGCATACATTTGCAGGACAGTATGTGCCAGAGGCGCAAATTTTGATGAGTTTGTCCTCCAAAACGTTCTTGTCCGTGGGCAGATTCTATTGGTGAAAAAGGAATAAGATAACCGACGGCTCACTTTATATGTTCCTTCATCAAAGGTAGCATGCAATTTTAAGATTTTCGATTTTTTTCTACGTCTGCAGCAGTGACATTTTTCGAGTTTTTACGTGCAAAAACGCCCCAGCAACTGGCATTCTCCGAAATAATCAGCTGTCATATCAGAAAATTGGAAAGTTGGCTTCTGTTTACTTAGTCCCCTATATTTTCTGTCTACTGTCTACGTTAAACTTTAGACTTTGGTTCGATAGCATGGACATTTTTCCTAGCCTAAAAAATGGCCTGAAGCAATATTTCTCCGGAATGAACTTAAGGCAGACAAAGACGGCAGATTTTATTTGAACCATTTAATTTTGCAACGGCTTATCAGCTGCAAGTGAAAAATATACAGATGTTTGAGCTTCGACAGAGAAAATCAGTGTAAAACGGCAGTAAAACGTATAGCATACGATGATCTTGCTGTTATACATTGATTTTCTCTGTCGAAGTTCAAACCTCCGTATCTTTCTCACTTGTTATCTGTGTTATGCAACGACAAGCTGCAGTTGATAAGCCGTTGAGAACTTTACTGATTCCAATAAATTTCGCTGTTTATGCCTACTTTAAATAAAAATGGCTGTTCAGAAACAATAAGAAAGCCAGTTTTATTGCGTTTCCGCCGCAAGACGTTACTCATTTCTACGCAAAGCACTTGTTATTTTTAATTACATTGATGTGCCTTTGCCGGGCGGCCACCGAAAAGTTGTCCGAGGGCATGACGTGTCATTGTTTATGAGATTTTAAGAAAAATGCGGTCCGCATTCAACTCTTTAAATTCCATATGAAAAGGCTAGTTTTCACTGACAATTCTGAAAATTTCCCGAATGCCGCAGCAGATTTTTAGCTTCGGGCAAACTCTGGAACGTTTCTGTTATTCAGTTCGAATGCTGCTATGAGCATCGGATGGCCCATTCTTTCGCAGGAGCTCGATTTTATCTATTCTGCGATGGTTTGGATATCCCTTGTTGGACCTTGTATTATTTTGGTCTAAAAGTCTAGCTGTTTTTGGCAACAACGCCGAGTTCCCCAAGCCCAAAAGGACTATAGTGCAACCAAAAAGTGTTTATTTTGGTTTGTGAGCGCTGAAATAGATTTTGGCCGCGCAAAAACCTTATAATTTTAAAGTGAATGAAGAACAACGAAACCTCTCTGCATCTCAGAGCACACATTCTTACTGACTGCTTTTAAGATTAACCTTAAAGGACTCGGTATAATCCCACTTGGTCTTTGGGCATTCGCTACAGTGCAGTATTAAAATAAAGATAATTTCTCCACCTTCCTGTCTTCAGTTGATCTTTTGCGTCTGTCATGACAAAAACCTGCGTGGTTTTCAATTTGCACAGAAGCACTTGAGCGGAACTTTATTCTTAGCCAAGTTACGCGACATGCTCGCGATCTTGTGGCGGACAAAATGAAACTTTGCATTCTTAATTTCTGCTTAATGGCACTTATTTGAGCTGTAATGGCAGATAGACATTTTTACCTGCCTTCGACAGGGCGGGCCACACACCAAGCAATAGACTGGTTTGATGGATGGTTTATGTCGTTTTTTGTTTCCGTCGCAATGGATTTGGAAAGTGCCGCAATGCCAAGTTCACTGGGGTTTCTGATTTTTGACAGCGCTGTAAATTATGCATGCCTTTGAGTCAATTAAAGTTGGATGGAACTTGTTTTTGTTGTGTCTGGCGTTTATTAAGAACTGGGACCCAGTTTTTTAAAGGCCAATTATCTATGAACTCTAGCACAAATACACCTAAATACTTTTAAGCTAATTTTTTCATTAGTCTTTAGATGGGAGTAGGTGTGTAAGGGCAAAAAAGGCTGTTCAAGTAAAATGATTTACTGATGCCTATTACGCAACTAAAACCTTCCATTTTATACTTACTAATAGATTCACATTAGGCAGAATGACATTACCGACAAAGACAAGGGAGACTGGAATGGCCATTTCTGGCTTATTAGCCGTCGTCAGCCAGTCACACGCAACCCCGAAGTGTGGCACACCCGAGGCTCGAACTCGCGACATGTTTGTTAGAAGTCCACGCCTCTAACCACTGATCCACGTACCCGTTGCCCTGTCGGTTTTCGATCGGGAACGTACAATGTTAGGGGGCGCTCACCGATCGTTCTTACGGAGCTCACTCTTTCCGTTGTGCCTTATGAACTCTCTCTCTCTCGAGCCCAACCAGCAGCCGCACAGCGGCGCATGATATAGACTATTAGTTGCCATTTTGGTCGAATTTTAGACCAATTTATGCATTGTCTCAGAATTCTTGGTATCAGATTCATAGATCTAGGTTATAGAAAACCAGAAAATAAAGCCAAATCCACATAGTTTTCAAATTTCAATACTCGTAGTAAAGACTGCTGGAAAATACATTGAATTCTACTCGAAAGGTTCCTCTTCTGCATTCTTTTGTCCGAAACTAGCTGCCACTTCGAATATTTAGCTCTTGTAGATTAACACTATTTCACTCCGACTAAACAAAGGAGGTCTGTCACGACGTCATGCCCTTTTGAATACCTTCCAACGACGAAAAGGCAAAACAGTTTGAGGTATAAATTGGAAGTGAGCATCAAGTACACGTACTTATATGAACAACAATGCTGTTGCAAAGGGCGTTATTCTGCCGAGACTCCGATTAATCTAAAAAGCAGCGTCATACCTCATAATATATTTACGGTGGTCGGTGGAGTGCCACCAGCCTCCCCGACACATCAAGTCCTTCCACAACCTCGCTGCCATATAAACGGTCTGGACAATTCTGTAGTTTGCGGACTGCTCATTCACGGACCCTTTATCTTTCTTGTCAATATCCTATTCATTTTCATAGCCGCAGTAGACCCGTCTAGAATTTCGTAGGAAATTTTTACGAGCAAATGATGCAGAGAACTTAGAGCAGAGATTTTTAGGTCGGGCTCTGAATGCCATTTCGTCATTAAAATAAGCCATTGGTATCATTGGGATGCCAGTAGCACGCTTATTCACTGATTTTCATGATCAAAAGTCCTTCCGAAGCCAAGCTCAGAAAACTGTCGTGTTTCCTTTATCGAGTTTTCAACGTGTCTGCGGAGGCAAAACCAGAAATGCGTGCTATAGCCCTCTCCTAGTTGACGGCTAATCGCAATTGCAGGATGTGACACCATAAAATTGGCGAAACGTTTTCTGTCTTTCAGCCGGAACTTCCAGTCTAGGAATTGTCCTCAACAAACGTAAAAATTTAGCGTTGAAACGCTTTATGACCTTGTTTATTGTGAATTCTGGGTAGATGAGACTTTCGAGCCCATTTTACTCACAATTTTCCTGATCTTTTCTGACCCCCATTTTGAATCTCATACTCTGTGCAGCCAGCAATTTTCTGCGTTCCTCTGCGCACCACAAAAATACTTCCGTTTTAGTATATTGGGTCGTTCAGCCTTGATTCTGACACTTAGGGAATTTGCTTTATAAGCAGTTATGTGTCTCAGGCAGTTAGGGGCAATAAACATTTTTCTTCACCTTTTTCGGCTACAAATTGTGAAAATAAGATCAATGTGGGAAGTGACTTTTGCGGGTCGCATTGCACATTTTTGCATTACATTTGATGCTGACAAAAAGTTATCGGCTTTTGAGTCATACTGGACTTAAAGAGCAAGATTTTGTTGATCAGCGTTACTTTCGAAACATAGCCCTGTCTGATCTTTTTGGTTTCTTGAAAAACGTATGCGCAAACTCCGAGTAACACCGCCCGCTCGGTCTGAAAGTTGGTATGGATACTTGAACTGAAATCCACCAATTTTCGCGGAATAATCGCATCGTACTCATAAGCTGCCAGCAGCCAGTCAGCAGTTTACAAATACAGGACGATTCACCTTACTGGCTGCGCAGAACCTAGGTAAATGCTCAGATATCTGCTTCGCCGATTTTATGACGTTTCATAAAGCGACTGAGAGAGGGTCGGCTCGTCGATGGGTTCATCAGCGCCTCTGTGTCTCTTTATGAGCAAGGCGTTTATTTATGTTTAAGGCGCGTTCACCGACAAGGCTACCGGGCATGCTTGTTGCATTGTGTCTTGGAGCCCAGTGTAGAGCCCTTTCCGGCAATCGTGTAGCAACCAGAAATATATATTGAAATACCGTCTTATGCCAATACATTTCAGGCTTCATTAAAAGTAGCTCTTAGAGGACGTGGCCACAGTCGTTATGGGAACTCCAGTAGCTAAGCTGTCACTGCAATTAATGTCGGTATTGAACGTTCAGAATTATTTTGCGAAGATAGACCGTATTTAGGAGAAACAGTGGCCTTAGAAAAACATGCGGCTGCCATCGCGAAAGTATTTTACGCATTGGCCAAAGGCTTCTTTTTAAAAGGTCAAATTCTGGCAACGACCGGAACGTTATCAATTAATAAAAATAGTAAAAACGAATTTTTGGAATCAAAACCTGCCCGGCATTCCTTAGCGAATTTCTTTTCAAAATAATTTTATGAACAATAGATTGCAAGCGAAGGACACTGGCATTTATTAAAAATTATAGTTTAACACTATGTTGGCTGAAGATTTTTAATTATATTTAATTGATTTAAATAACCGATCTCCTAGGCAAATGCAATCTCCCGAGTAAAATGGTGAACTCAGAGTCAGTCTGGCAATTCCACTGCTCCGAGCACGAGGGAAAGTCACAATTGGACAAAAAACAAAGCCGGGTGAAGGCAGGACTGCAAGCGTGCCCCGCTCTCCCTCCTCGTAGGGCGTGTTTTCTGAGAGGGTTTAAACGGTGGACGCAGGGGGAATCGTTGACAAAGGTCTGAGGGCTGCGAGTCCCTGGGGGATCTTATCTGGCTCATCTGCACGTGCGTAATTATGCGAGAAAAAGGCCCAACGTTTCGGGCACTGGCTGTACGCAAGGCGGATGCATTTGCCTTTTCGCTGACAACGATTTTCGGCCTAAATGTGCCAGTGCCACGAGGCAAAAATCAGCCTAAATATCTGTTGGGAGTTTTTCCAGAAATTATCTAGGAAAAGAAAGACTCGTTGGAGTTCCTTTATTAGGGACTTTGTGGGTCATTTACAACAGCCCGCCATTCGTGCGTGGCTTGCGTACTGGGTCAGATACGGAAATATGGACTCCCCCAGTACTACGGGTGGTCTTGCGCCTAATTCCAAGTGGTTCCTATTCCCATATCCTGCCTCTTGCCCTAACCATAGCCCTCCTAACCCTAACTGTCCTAACCCTAACGGCCTCCTTACACAAGCCCTAACTCTAACTAACCTCCCTGGAATTCATAGCGAGGCTAATTACAATACGTGGGTTAATATTTCCACGCTCAACCGGGTACCGGATGGTGGTAAGTAAAGATCCTACGATTGATGTTCCTGATTTATCAGTGTGTGAGTGCATAATTTCAGCGACCAAAATTTGCTAGAAGTATAATTGTGGATGACGGTCCAGTGGGAAGAGTGAACAATGCGCTGCTGTTATTACCCTTGAACCCAGAGACGGGACGGTTGATGTGATATGCACCAAGACCAAGGTGACGGTTACTGCTCTTCCCTCTCGAGGTATCCGCTTCTCGGAAAGCTCGCTCGAATGTTTGATGGGGAGGGGGGGGAGGGGTTCTGCTGATAACTCTGGTGGCATTCCAATTCCAAGGATGGTTGCCTTCAAGCGAATGCGACACGAGGTATTGTGTGTGTGTGTGGGGGGAAGCCTGTTTTCTTCATTGGGTGGAGCCTCTGCACGACAGGTCTGCACATACGTTGGTATTTCTTGTACAGGGTAGAATGGGCCCGAAAATATGACTGTAAACAGGGGCAATACAGGCTTGACTGCTGGGTGAATACCAACGCTCCTCCTCCTCAGCTTCTAGAGTCCACTTTTTGGCGGACGGAGTGACTAATTCCCAGACCACATCTGCACTCTCCGCCCTCTTCTCCGGCCGCTGGTTTTCATGTCTTAGAGTTTTTTTTTACAGGAAACTCAGTGCATTTCCGCTCTATATTTGTATAAAAGATAAGAATGATAATGTAACAAGCTGTTAACCGGATGTTGGTTGCTGTAACACAAAGGCGCAGCGGAGGTGAGCTCTGACTCTGCTTCTTTGCCGAGTGGCAGGATAGATACTTCCATAGTTTGGCATAATTTCGGCACAACCTACTGACAATCATTCTAGGCTTCTTCTCAAGTAAATTAGTCGATGTAAAAAGTGTCGTTGAAAATACGATGGAGATATTCGACCTCCGGTTTCCTTATGAAAACGGTGTCGCCAATGTATTGGGGTCTAAAATTTGGTATTTTACCGTCTAATTACGTCTCCTAATAGTGTGGACACATTTAGTTAGGAAGCCTATTGGTGTTTTATCGCTCTATTGATTAGTAACGATTGTCGAGCTTGCAAGAAGTCTTAAGGCTGAAAACTTAGCAGTTATACCACATTATAATTAAGAATGTTCGTGGACTTATCTGGAGGGCCATGAACTCCGCATGCTGTAACCTACTCCCTCAGTAATGAGAAAGCTAGAGTCAGGTCGAGAATAGATTGCTTTCATCTGAGTGTAGGTCGAAACATCGAATTCTTTGATGGAAATGTTGGTTGTGTTTTATCATTTTAGGCCAAACTACTCAGGTGTTTTAGGCGTCTGAAAGTCATTGGGCAGACTCCGGTGACTTAGAAAGTTTATATTAACTGCGTGACTTCCAGTGACTGCATGCACATGCAGTGGGAGGACCAATGTTGTTCACAAACAATCGTGGCTGTGACTGTTAATTATTCTACTCTGGCGCGCATCCAAAATAGCCTCTCTTGTCGCAGTCGCCTGCCTGTCCCCATCATACAGCATTCACTACTTTTTGTTTATTCTGTCTGACACGGGGCCGTCGTTCGCATCTCGAATATTCACAGGTGAATTTCTGGATTGTCGAAGAATGTCACTTTTAATATCAGAACTGGAGTATATGTCGGAAACCGCATGGAAAACATAGGGGTACCCAATAGTGAACTGAACCCTCTACGACTGTGCCATGTATGGGCACGAAATCGACTAAACAGGTGTCTGGGCTGTTAGCTAATACTCGTACTGGGAGTATGTTAAACTACTCCATATTTATTGAATAATGCTTTGGTCTCATGCGTATGGCAGATTATATGAGTATGACCGGAGATAATCAAGAGGAGAGGTAGGCGTTGCTGTCCTCTGTTATTACTAATCAACGGCGTAGAACTATTATTTGCACTCCCGTATCCTGTTTCCGATAGGTGTTTCTGGGAAAGGATAATAAAAGCCGCAAATAACTCCAATATTCGACGTTTCTTTGCGCTATGTGCCGATAAACGTACACCTACAAGGGGATTCGTAAACGGGAGGTGATTTGGACGTTTAACTCATACACGTAAAAAATCACATCCAGCACCCCCGCCCCAAATAAGTGTGCTGGGCCCTTTCCTTCTCCAGATCCTCATGCTTTTTTCCTTACTCCATATAAACAGTTTGGTTTACTCCCGAAGGCGTGTGTGTATTCTTATTTTCACATGCAATGTCTATCTTTCTCATCTAGCTAACAGTACTTGTTGCCCTGTGCTGTGCTTCCTCTGGATCCTCGGTCAAGGAATACCATGTTTTCAATGATGATGCCTCGGCCAGTCAGTTCGCCGTCGCAGTCTTTGTCCTGGCCTTTTTATTCAGTATCATCTCACTCATCAGCGATTACCTCTACGGCAGTGCCTCAAATGTGAAACGACGTCGAAACATCTTGCTCGGTGATGTTGGTGGCTGTGGTGGGTTCTCTGATATTTTCATTTGGATGTCAGTGTCTCTGCACAAACCTGTTGTATCCCTCAGCATTACAAGTGGCTTTTCCCTAAATTCTCGGCTTACGGTTATGAGGGTTAGTGCCAGGTTCAGAGCTAGGCAGCATAGAGTTGGGGTTAATGCTAGGACATGGAATAGGTACTCCCTTGGAATTCGATGCAAGGCCACTTTCAGTACGGGGGGGAGGGGGTCAGTATTCCCGTCTCCGAGGAGGATTACCCAATTTGTGTAATTTTTTGTCGTACTGACAACACAGACAGAAGCAAAAAGCCCAGGCGCACGTATTTTGCCGATCTTGTGCCGCTGTCTGACGCAGCTGGGAGGGGTTCGACTCACCAATGGGTCCCCCAGCCGTCCTCCCCGTGTTTTCTGGTATATGAATTTCAGTTTCGCCTTGTGTTGATTATTTTTCGAGGAAATGAATGCGCGGACTTGGAGTTAATCCTTCGGAACAGACCTTTTCAGGCACAATCTGAAATTAGACATGAATAATTGGGCTGAAATGCATGAGCTACCGCGGAATAGCCGTGTAATATTCACAAACCGCTAGCAGACAGCCAGTAGTATGGAATTATGTAATTATTTACCAAAATTGACAATACAGTTCGAAGCTGTGGCACTACTCCAGCCTGCTTGATCGTCTTCTCCTCAAGCAGAGTGTTGTCGCTTTTTGCCGAGGTGTCTCCGTCCTTTTCAAAATCGACTGAAAGAACCGATACTTTTTATATCAAGTTCAAGCCAGACTGGGCTGCAATAAAACCTAGCGGTTTCTGCGGGTGCGGAGTTACGCTAATCTTCTTCTTGGGTTATGATCTTGGTACCGGATCTTCTTCGTCTGTTTCCAAATGCGAGTTATTTTCCCTCGGTGATAATAAAGGCTGGTTTGGACGCGGGAATATGGAACCAACCTGGTAATGCAGATAGTTTTGCGCTAAATCCCAGGGATGGCACCCTACACTTAACTCCAACTCAAACCTTAACCCCATAACTTTAAGCAAAAGGCTAATTTTCCAGCTGGAGATTTACGCATGACCCCCCCCCCCGGAAGAAAATTCGGAGCTTTCATATTTCCATGTCACGCTAAAGGATGTAGCAGGAAGACTAACTAGATATTCTTTCATCTTTCCGTTGTTACTTTCTGATTCCGAACCATATTCTGGTATATTAATGTGAGTAATGTCTTATCAGTATTCGGCCCCCTAGTCTCTGACGGCAAAATAATGCCCGTTCAAATCACATCTTCAAAATCCAGCGAAGCGACCTTAAGAGTAGTATTATTATTTACAGGTACAATTAGTACCTTCGCCTCGTGTTTTTGCCTGTATTCCTGACCGTTTCAACCGCCGACATAGACAAGTTTCAGCCAGATCAGATGAAGCCTCTGCAGTCTATTCCCAGCTGCCAATTGGAGGAGCGAAATATAGAAGAATGACGACGCCAACGTTACGAGAAGAGGCAATAGGTCATTGAATGATTCACGGGTCAAGCAAGGGGAAGTAAGCCATGTCGTTTTGTGACTGGTTTAGAAACTGACGGAACCTCTCGGCTACTTCAAGCCGGGGACTAGAGTAAGCAAGATATCCGGCAAGGGAAATATTGTTAAGCTTCTTGAGGGGATTTATCCTGCATATCGTAGGCTTACCTCCACCCATCCCAGACTATCCATCCTGGCACCAAGCTGTTCACGGAAAACACTAAGTTCCTCTTTTCTCTGAGTTGCAATGAACTTCACAAATTACAGATGCCGCGCCCTCTATTTAATCTCATCTGTGCACCGGAGCATCAGCAAAGGCCAAAATTGTGTCTTCCTCGTCTTCAGTCGTGAATTTGCGTTTCACTTTCAGCCGGTTCATTACAGCGAGCAGCAGATCACTCGGTCTCCGCTCGGCTACTGCGGCGAAAATATCCTCCTCACGCGTGCACAGAGTTCGATCTTACTCAAAACTTCCAAGAATTTTACCCTAAAACCTGGAAAAAAAAACAGATATTGGAACAGGACCTAGAGCGTCACTCACAGGCACATAACCAAATGTCTGAATATAATTAAACTAATAAGAGGTGGACTTACAATACATGGGCTAACTCATAAAATGTCAACTGAAATTCCGAAATGCGTTTTCGTTTCGAAAAGAATAATTGAGTAGGGTTGTAAGACTAATCAGCTTGAAGTATAATTCTATAATAATTCAGTTACCTCAGGATGCCGTCTTTCGAACGATTATTTTTCTGGCTGCATGCAAAAATGCACACTGTAAAAAAATGACTACGTAATTAGCATGCATTTTTCTAATTGATTTTCGATGCCCCTATAAGACCAATTATATTTCATGGAAAACATGCATCAAAATACTTATTCTTTTACACGATCGGTTGGCACTGACGTCTTCTTCCAATTTTATGCTCGAAGGAAGAAGATAATTCGGTTTTAACAAGGTTTTAATTGTGAGACTTTCCAATACCATGAAATGGTCGTTCATAAAACGTCATGTTTCAGATTTTATCATTGTGGCTTGTAAAGTTAACAATATGAATCACATCCAATGCGACATTGTATGAACCTCTATGGTCTTCTCTTAGTACCATAGAGAAAAATGCGGTTTTTCGTACGCGGAAAATATACGGCTTGTAGTTTGGAAACCCTGAATGCAAGTGTGACGGCAGAGCGGGTTCAAAATTATTCGGAAAGTGGAAGAGTTTTCGAAAACTAATTTATATCATTCCTTCGAGTATACAATTCGAAGAAGACGTAATTTTCTAGCGAATGAGCAGGAGAATGAATATTTTTATGCATGTTTTCCATGAAATATAATTGGGCTTTTAGGGGGATCGAAAATCAATGAGAAGAGTTCATGCTAATTAAGTGGCCATTTTTTACAGTGTGTATTGGCATGCAGTCGGAAGGAAGTTCGTTCGAATTCCTGCATCTTGAGGTAGCTGAATTGTGATAGAATTCTGCTGTAGGATGATTAGTTTTACAACCCTACTTAATTAATCTTTTCGAAACGAAAACGCATTTCGGAATTTCGGTTGACATTTCGTGAGTTAGTCCACCTACTGTGCAAATTTCAACGTCTGTTTGCCAGGAAGGAGATTAATTGGACACCGCAACGGTCAGCGCAGTCTTTTGAAATCCCAGTCTTGCGGGAAGCCATTATCGGCGGCATTATGGAAGCAGAAACAAATATGCAGCTTTTGACCGCTTGCCGACGGGCTTTGTCACTAGTTTAAAATAAGCGGTCTCTAAGTAAATAACTTCAACTGTAAAGTTGGTTGGAAGCATTATAACAGTCCTGTTGCTTGCATGACTGTTAAATATCCTCCTCGAAATACTGTGAGTGCACTCGCGCCTGCCAGGACTGAAAGGACATTCTCACGCAGACTGGCGTGTACCTACCATCGCTACCAGAATAGATGCCAACCAATAAAAAAGACGGAGATTTCAAAGAGCTAAAGCACGCATCGCCCTGCTGTACTGAGTGATTTTATAGCCCTAATGCCGGGTTTGTAGGAGCAGAATCTCTGAGAGGAAAGACTGAAGTACCTGACACAGTGGCGACTTCTGCGCCACTGGTGGGGGGATGAGCGCAGCGTCAGCCTTGCTTTCTCATTCCACACCACCCACCAAAATTCGCTCGGCAAGATGTCTCGTGAGACGGAAGCGGCGGCGGGGGGTGGTGTTGTTGCAGGAACCTCCCGCGCAGATGAGCAAACTCCTGTTTCTGAGCCTTCGAGCTCGTGCGGAAGTGAGCACAACCATCGGGTTAGACGGACAGCCGTGCAGCTATTGTATTTTCTGTTTGCGCCTCACCTGCACGCAGCTTTGACTGAGAACGAAGCCGCGTCGTCTAGTGGTAGTGGTCCCGCAGCGCGCGGTACACCGGGGGAGAAGGGATGTGCCGGTTTGGCAGAAGTGCAGTCAAAGATACAGGTCTCAAACAGCCCCTGCTTCAAAACCACAGTGCGCTTTGGAGTAGCGAGTTCCCCCTAGGCAATGTCAGTTTTCGGCCTTTTTTCGAGGTGGTTGTAGGGTAAATGCCATGAAAAAGTGTGTTTTCAGATGAAAAATACTATCTCGCCAAGGTCCCCGCATAAGAAATACTTTGAAGGTTAGACTTGTCGACAACAATTTGTATGACCAAAAGCACTTGTTTGTTAATATCATTTTTTTCAAAAGCCCGAGGTCTCCCTGTTGATGTCATGCGTTTTACCCCAGTTAATGTCCGATATTATAGCTGTGGATGTACTTTTGTAAATGAATTTGTTACTTTTGGCTAGGGCAGCGATAAATTATTGCTATCAGCTTGTTGGAAGCAACCCTCTAGCATTCCGCACTAGAGTTTTAAAAATGGCTGTCTTCTCCTGAAAACTAATTTCAATGCAATTATCAGCAAAAGTTCCACCAAAACAATTGTCTGTTGTGTTATGTTTCGAAAATTTTTAAAAAACAGTCATAAACGGGGCACTTAAAGACCGATTATTGGCGGAACAGAACTGCGCATAAGGCTTTTTTCGACTTGCTGACACGGTGGCATTTTACGGCAAACAGCCCATTGCGCTGAATGGCTGGCTCGATTCCTCGTGTGCAGTCCTCTAACAAACTTTGAAATATTTTCTTATTGAAAAAACTGAATTTCGACTAAACGATTCGTTTACACTCAACTAATTTCTCTAAAGATAACAAACGCGACACGCATACGTCCTCGACACTTTCTCCTCGGGCCACTACAGGTGTAAGGCGAAATTGCTCTTAAGTCAGCCAGTGAGCAAGTTTTTTTCCTTTTATAAAGTAAACGGTTTGTTGTTAGGCCATTGAATAAAGAACAATAAAGATCAAATAAAAAATTGTGCTAGTAGCATGGCTGAGGCTGCATGTCAAGGGGCTTGTTAGACATTATCAACTTGAATCGTAACTTTTATTATACTTTGTCAGATGTTGCGTTAAATCATTACAAGAATATATGCATGAATGAGACATGATGGCATTACTGATAGAGATAAGGGAGACTGGAATGCCCATTTCGACCGCATTAGCCGTCGTCAGCCGGTCACACCCAACCCCGAGGTGTGCAACACATGGGGCTGAATCCCGCGACCTGTTGGTTAGAAGTTCAACGCCTCTAACCACTGGGTCACGGGCTCGTTTTCCTATCGGTTACGATCGGGAAAGAAATCCCCAAGGCACAGCGGGACGAGTAAGTTCCGTAAAAGCTATCAGTGAACAGCCCCCCTCTACCATTATGTATGGATGCAGTTCTTTGTCAATCTCTAGAACCCAATAGACTGTGTAACACCGTTGTCGACTTCGCATACTGGAGCACCAGTTGTTTTTAATTTGCTTAAATGATCCACTTTTCATAAAAAGCTGAAGAATGGAATGGGTGTTCGGCTCTGCGCCTTCTTTGAAAAGCTCTCCTGGGGATCTAATTTACACCTACGTCTCTATATCGAGGAAGGATAACCAATTATGTCTTGAAAAGCAGCTAAGATATCATTAAATGTGTTGACAGAAATTCCATAATATGTCTTCGATGAGGAAATATTACTTAGATGGGATCGTTATATCGCTCATCATTCAGTCACACGGGCATGCCGTCATTTAAATGCCCTCCTTGTTGGTTGTATTCAAAACTGGCTACCTAGACAACATGCATTTTTCCCCTGATCTTTGACATTCTTATAGATTCAAATACATTTTATAGGAGGCGCGCACAAAAACGTTCTCTCTTCTACTCATTCCGTAGCAAATCATGTCCTCTTTGAATTTTATTCCCGAAGAAACGATCATTTTAATCCCCATGTAGTTTTTAAGTTGGTGTGCCATTACTCATGCATTTAGGATTCCCGAAGCACGAATTGTATACTGTCCATATCATACGGGACTAATAAAATTTTGCAATGGGTGTGACCATGTTTTATACTTCATAGGGAAAAGTAATAAATGGGCAGTTTTAATGCTTGCTCACGGACTTAACAAATCGCATTATTATAAACTCCTTTTAGAACCGAAAGAAAATCTTTCTCCGAGTCTAACCTTTGAAGGGGATTTTTTCGGTCGCGTATACTTTAAACTATATTTTAATATATATAAGCGCAAAGAAAATCGGTGGGAAAAATTTATACCGCTTGAGTAGTCATTTTTTCGGATGCTGGGTTGGGGACTGTCGACACAGAATAGACAAATCAAAAATATAGAACCAGGACTATCGGAGTCACCTGGTGTTATTGCCCGTGCCAGGGGCTGAAAGTCACCTTGCAAAGCCCCTTTTCTTACGTGGAATATTTGGGCCAGTAGGACATCAATCTAGGTTCAGTTTTGCGTTTTTCTACTATTTTCTAATTTTCAAAGACAATAATGCGAATTTTTTGGGCTTACTCATTTTTATATACCCGGGACCTAGCTCGCCGCGCTCGGCCCTATCCTCTCTCGCCGTGCCGCCGTGCCGAACCAATCCCTTTCGACTGCTTCATATTGTACAACTCCGTGCACTTGGCATATTATTTACTCGGCTAACAAAATATACGTTTTGATCCTTAATTGCAGGTTATCATTAAACGACGCTTTCATAACGGTTTCGTAAAAAATTGTGGTGTCAACTATGTAGCTGAGAAAGGCAGATGCTTGATGCGCTGTGTATGCCGACTTTCCGGAGAGCATTCGCAGAGCCCAGCCGACTTAATCCTACGTTCTTTTGATTAGTTTGAGGCCGTTTTACCGGTTGACTTTTAGTTTTTTTGCCCTTACTAGAGACAGAACAGTCTGGCCGATACGACCCCCGCTTTTCGCACCATCTGTTATTCTGAAACGTCTCGAGTGACATGAAGGGCAATTACCTGTCTTTTTAGTGGCTTGTGGATTTACGTCCCATCGGAAAAACACCGACTGCTGATTTTTTGATATTCAAATCTGTGCCCAACGTATGCCCGCATGTTCCGTAGTTGTTCCTCCTCGGCCTTCAAATCCTCACTTATCAGTCTTATGCTATTAATTCTGGTCGATTAGTCCCGGCTGCTAACAGTTTTTAAGGTTGCTCATTACTATAACAATTCCGTGTTCGATGTCACCCTTCCCGATGGAACCTCTTATAATTGTGGTTTGCGTTGAGCGTGGGTTGATTAAGCTCCAGCAGCTTATATCAGCTAAAAAGAAAGTAGAAAGCGCCTCCTATGTCATTCATTTTGGATCGACTTTCCCAAGTAAAATTGTGGTCAAGAATCTGGAAACAGTTTTGAGAAAACTTCATGAAGTTATCACGTTAGAGCCACCAAGGGCAACATGTATCTGAGCAAACCATTCTCTCAAAAATCGTGGTTAGCAGGCTAACAGATATATACGGGTGAACTTCTGCGTTCACCTGACCTGCAATACGAGGTTATAGAATTGTCACCAGGTCAAATTTATGTGTCTTTTTAATTAACAGTCGTATTAGCCCAAAGTCCTCCAACGAGGAATTTGGACAACGAACATTTTTGGCTATCGCCTGGTAAAGACACCATCGAACATTTTTGGGTCATCAGATAGACGTGCACACTAATTATCCCATATTTTTCTATCAGTTTCTCATCCTCACTCATGTTCCCTTGCATTCGGGCAGATATAACCAACGCATGAAGAATTTACCCTTAGGAATCCATGATGCATCTCTTGAAGACCCGCACATTCAGTGAAGACCGCATCGCGCTTGGCACTCGTACATGGCTGTTTACTTTTGTCAGCCACTAAGCACGACTCAACACATGTCGGATGGTTGACAAGTTCGGGCATTCGACTGAGTATGGGGGAGGGAAGGGAGAATGAGCTCTACACTGGGGCATCTATCCTCACGGCACATCAGCGCATTCCCTACAACAATGATCTATCGCATGGCAGACCGTCAATGGATGGGATTACTCGGCCCTCGTGACCACTACGGCGTGTGTATGTGGAGTGACTGGCTGGAAAATGGAAATTAGATTCGATGCCTGTTTCTTAATGACGCAGGTAGGTTTTAAGCTGCCCCCCGCGGAAGCCTGGTATATTCCGAGGGAACCAGACTGTGTGTATGTGTGGCATTTGTAGACAGACTTTCTAGCTTTGTCTAGCGTTTTGTTCCAGTTGTCTTGGCCCTGTCCTTCCATCAGAGCCACGCAGGTGAGGGGCGAGGGAGTGCCATAGATGCTTCGCAAGTCTGCTCCACTTTAAGCCACTTCACGCGTAAGTCACCGGGTTGCACATGCGCTCCGTGGGGTACACAGTAAACGCCGTCGCTACTGGCTGTCGAAATGTCGGATTACACTCCACCGAGTTATATTTTGCCACCTAATAATAAAATGGTATAATAAGCGACGAATATTTTGCTAACGAAACTCTACTGCTGACTTATGATAAAGGTGTTTCCAGAAACTTCGAAGTTATCAGATACAAATATGCGGTAGCCTTTAAATAGACTTCGCTCAGTCATTCTCCTTAGGTTTTGCGGTTGAGGCCTGGACGATTTGGCCTGAGAAGCATTTCCTGCCATCTCTTCTCTATCCTTAAACTTATATTGCACCTTTTTGTCATAATGCTGATTTAGAAATATCCTGTGTAATATGGAATATTTAATAGGAATATATCTTATCTTCGGAGGTAATCCTAACCCCTTACATTCTCACTGTTGAGATGAGTCGGAAGTAGTTAGGAATTGGTATACTCCTCGACAATGCACTAATTCTGAATTCAAAATGATACTACCGACAAAGACAATGGAGACTGGAATGGCCATTTCTAGCTTATTAGCCGTCGTCAGCCAGCCACACCCAACCCCTAAGCGTGGAACACCTGGGGGTCGAACTCACGACCTGTTATTTAGAAGTCAATGCCTCTAACCACTGGGTCACGGGCCCGCTGTTCTGTCGGTTTCGATCGGGAATATGCAATGGCAAAGGGCGCTCACCGATCGTTCTTACGGAACTCACTCGTTCCGTTGTGCCTTACGGGCTCTTTCTAGAGCCCATGGGTATGACTGACTGACGACGGCTAATAAGCCAGAAATGGCCATTCCAGTCTCCCTTGTCTTTGTCGGTAATACCATTCTGCCTATATCATGCGCCGCTGTGCGGCTGCTGGTCGGGCTGAAGAGAGAGCCCGTAAGGCAAAACGGAACGAGTGAGGTCCGTAAGATCGATCGGCGAGCACCCCTCTACCAACTCGGAATTCTTCATCACTCAGAGTAAGTATTTTCCAAGAATTTCCTCTAGGATCCTTTCCGTGGAACACTGCCTCTTAAGTGGATAAATCTAGCGTGCTTAGGAAACTTTGTATGGCATTGCTTTCAGATCTTCGATTACATTCCGAAATCAAGCGACTCAGGTTGAACAGTGTAAACTAAATTCTTGGAAGTTTTATTATCGTTTTTCGAAGATTTGGCCAATGCCTGGCCTGACACTTTTTAACAACTTATCTGATAAGTTGTTGAGCCAGTTTCCGGAGCAGATATTGGTTGGACAGGGGAAATAAGTTGCCCCTCGCACTTTAAGAGATCATGAGCTATATTGTAGGAGGAAAACCTGTTCCGGCATCCTAACTTTGACCCTAAGCCCCTCCCCCCCCCATAACGCTCCTTACCTTGAACCTGGCACCGACGCTAAACCCAGACTTTAGAACGAGATCACCTGTGATAAGGGGGGAAGCACTCATTCCTGTATCCAGCCTAGATATACAATTAATTTTGCGAGTCGGATCGGAGCTCTGTTGTCCAGGTAACTTTACTCAGCGTTCGCACATTAATCCCCGGTGAGAATATATACTGTGCTGTGGAATTTATTTCTGCCTTTACCGCTAGTACAGAATCCAGCTCGCTCTTCTGGCAGACCTTTTTCGTCCTTCGGCGCCAAAATCAAAGCTACAGTGATGAATTTTTCGTCATTTTTATGCTCTCACTATGTAACTTTGTCAGCTATACTCAAGACACTAGGAACTCTTTAACATCTAAAAGGGACTTAAAGAGTTTGTCGCCTATAAAAATTTATGCAGTAACGACGTAGGTCGCTTGAGAGTCAAGAAGACGGAAGATTGCATATCGAAGGACTGTTTATTTTGAAAATTTTCAAAGATTCCGAATGCTAAGTTGCACATTGAGATTGAAAAAGAGGCCTCTGTTTGTCAAGCGCACACGTTAGACCTAATTAATTAGTTCAAGACAATCTACGGTTTTTTGTGACGAACGGCACACCATCAGTACATCGAAGCATAAATGAAACCTGCTGATTTGTTACTCTCATAGGTGACTTCGAAATCGGCTCGTTTTGAAATAAGCCGATCGCTGCATTAGATGTCTAAATTGTCATCTTGAACCTGGTAAGGGTAAGTGTTCAATGAAAGCTGGGAGGTTCATTTCGGCTGTCGGTAAAAAGTATCAGCATCTATTTTTTTACTTAGGAAAGATTGCTGTCGGGACCATTGTCGATGCAGACAGATTAAGTGGGTTTTAGCTAACCTATTACCGCCTTCCCTATGGACGTCTGGTCTTTGTCCATATAACTGCTTAAGTCATTGTGCCCATGAAGTTTTCTTCAGCGAGGGAACGGTCTTATTTGGAAGGAGAAGTCCGTAAGATATTGCTGGCAGAAGCAAAGAGACTGGCATGGACCAGTTTTTGGAAAAGTGGAAGTCAGAAGCATCACCCCTGGGGTGGAGGAGGGGGGCGTTACCCAACACTCATCCCCGGAAGGCTCCACATTTTAAAGTTCTGGCTGGCTAAAGGATTCCTCATTTTTGAGCATCCTCCTTGCATTCCTCACCATCTCCTCTTTCGGAGCGTTCGGCCTACCTAGCCAAGAGAACCCTGCGGCCAATAATGCCTGAACGAAACTTAACTTAGTTGAAGCATTATAAACGCTACTTATATCAAGCAAGTAAAACCTTCATTATCGTCATTCTTTGCCATTTCAGCTTTGTTCGCCTTCTTGAGTTTTGTCTGCTTCTGCTACTTGACGCATCGCTGGTCGAATACCTCGAAGAAGTGGCTTAATCAGAAGGGATTCGAGCACTGGCAATGGCGTAACGCTCGGTCGACCATCTTCTTCACTTTTGTCGCTGTCGTCCTCTGGGTAGGCCCTGAAGTTAAAAATCCCTTTCCTAGCCTAAAAGTACTGGTCAAGCAAGACTATTTTCGCTGCTACTTATTCACGCTTTACATGCTGCATGATAGCATTTGCAATATCCTCAGCGTGTAAGACTCAAGGTAAGAGGCCCAATCGGGAGCCGTAAGAGATTGTATTGGAGGAAACAAGGAATTACTTGGTACCGACAAAGACAAGGGAGACCGGAATGGCCACTTCCGACTTATTAGCAGTCATCAGCAAGCCATATCCAACCCCAAGTGTGGATCACTTGGGGTTCGAACCCGGGATATTTGGTAATGGAGTGTGACACTACTATTCTACTTCTACTACTAGTCGCTGTGCGACTTATTGTGAGGGTTCTAGCATGAGCCCCAAGGTACAGCGGAACGAGCATGTTCCGTAACCTGATCGGTGAGCGCCCATCTGTCAGAACAAGAAATTTCAAATGCCTTTTAGTTGAAACGGAGACAAATAGGCTTACTCAGAAGACAACGCCATTTATATTTCGACCGTTTTATGCCGCCATAATCTAACAAAGGATGTGTGTGAAAGCTGTGGAGGAAAAATTTTGAAGCATAGTATTTGCTTAAGAGGAATAAATTCCAAAGACCAAAATCCATAATTCCGCAAGTCTCTGAAGGAAATACAAAATTTGCAGTTACCCAGGTTTTGCGTAGACAGAAAATTACCACTCCTCTTAGGCAAGAAATTTGCTAAGTTAAGTTGTTACTATTTTATTTTAAAGTGTGAATTTTTGTTTCGGTTGGATTATTATTGAGGATGTTTGTTTATCCGAATTTAGTGTAGCTGCAGGCTTCGTGTTGCAAATATCGAACTGCCTTCGAAGTTTACTAAGATGGGGCTTATCACTGAAATTCCATAAAATAAATTTACTGACCACCTTAGGCAATGAGTCGGGCACCATCTTCAGTTTTGTTTTTCAAGGAAACCACCCGAAAGAGATATTCCAGCATAAAACTCCAAAAGTAAAACGTTATCAGAATGTACTTTATATCCTCTTTTTAACTTTTGGATGAATTGCGTTTGCACAGCGTGTCATTCTGCGAAACTTAGATTCCCAACTCTCTCTACCCGCGTCGGCACACTTGGTATTTATTCGTCTGGGTTTTTTTTCCCCAGAGCTGCCTGACCTTCCTGGCCCTGGTGCGTTTCCGACAGAGTGGACAGGGTCTCTTCTCAGCCACCCTCACCCATCCCGGTATGGTCGGTGGCGAACCAGTCGTCGATCCCTCGACCGGGGTTGGCGACTATCCTCCACCCACCGGTGGTGCCTACAGTCATGCCGGAGTAAAAGGCGGGCCACCTTCGGCAGGCTTTCCCTCACAGGCAACCCAGCCTACCAGCAACGTGTCTGGCTACCCAGGCGATGGCACTGATCAGTACTACCCACCCACCTTCTAGACAAACTGTGTCCTCCTCGAGGGATTACTAAACATTCCGCCTGCAGTTTGCATTCGTTCCTACCCCTGACTTGCCAATCCACTACTCATAGCATTCCATTTTGTCGTGCATTTACTTTAGCTCACCGTGCAGAAACCTTCAGTTCATTCCATTTTCCCTCGCACTGTGATGAGGAATGACTGGTTGTGCTTTAAAATGCCGTTTTACTTCGTCGTCGTTGTCAGGGTCGCATGTTGTGTCCTGCCTTTTGTGGACGTCGTCTTTTCAAACTCTCTCTCTTTCTCTTTAGTCAGTCCTTCGTTTTACTTCATATTCTTCGCTCCAGCGACTCCTGGGATTCCATGCTGCGTTCGCTGCTTCGATGTTTTCCAACAACAGTGTCGGTTATCGTAGGGGTATGGAACAGTAGTCACATTTTCTGGTCTTATATCGTCCTACCAATGGTCTGGCCGTCATCCAATTTCGATAAGTTCGGATAATCTGTTTGGCCGTCACGAATGATGATATTCACGAGTTCCCCATGGGCGTAGGGCGGTGAGTTACTTGTGCATTAGTTTATAGTGATGGTGAACTTACGCAGACTCTGTCGCATTCTCTCCTCCCTCCTCCGCCTGACACCAGTTGTAGGACTGAGTCAGAAGGCGTGATCAGACGCAGCGGGCTTGTGAAGCAGAACAGCCCGTCTACGCGTGCCTCTCACAAGCTGGTCTCCACGCAATACACCAGGCTTTCACAAAAAGGGTGGGTGGCTTGGATTCCATCTGCGCGGGCTGCCAGTGAGAATACGTTTAAGATGAGCCACTGAGTTCAACTCTCCGTCCTGAGAGGAGAACGTTGCCCAGTGGGTTGGCAGCATTCCAACCACGACTTTTCGCGCACAGTGACAGGCTGAAAGCGCATCAGGTTGCATCTAGCAAGAAATGGGTGCTGAGTGCGTGGCGACGGGGTCACCACTGTAGATCTCGTTCTCCCTTCCCCATACCATACACCACTCTGCTGTCCAAACCGGTCAGCCATTGGGTATGGTGAGTGGGTGCAAATGACTGGCGCGACGTGGGCCTGTGCGTAGGCGTGCCATAACATCCTTCTGATTGACATTTGATATGGGATGGGAAAGACTCTTCTCAGTTCGGTTAGCCTCTGTCACGCCTTAAGCTGGCTCCCGTGTTTGCCCAGCGCACTTCCGCCTTGCCCGTCCTGATGGCACACTCGGATAGTAGCGCTGGAACAACTGGCTAAGGTCTTGCATTAATGCACTAGCGGCTGGATCCAGACCCCAATGACGCCACCGTCCAGGAATACCTTCTATACTTCACCGTGTAGCCACCAACACGCGTCTCATGAAAAATTTATTCTCGTATTTAGCGGTTCATCCGATGCTCTCAAAAGAATTTGATGTCATGCCCCGCTGCTGACGCCTGGGTCTGCGCACCTTCATCTCAGTTGCAGGATACATTAGTAGTTAAATAGGGCAGGGTTTACTGGTGAAATTTCTACTAGAAACTTGCAAGAGATAAAAGAAAGAGAAGTTTGACTGTATTTCACGCGGCAGATATGCGAGTGAATGGACCTGCAGCACATGTGAACAAGGGCCGATGCTATTTTGATTGGACGTCAGGGCGTATTTCTACCGCTTCCGAGTTACTATTTAAACCAACTCAGTTGCCCGTGCAGTAAGCTGATTCAGAAAACCGTCCGCATTGGCCTCACCTGGGTCAGTGCCGTTCTAGTAGACTCAACCTTCAAAGGTTCCGTATTCTAGACGAACCATTCCGAGTTATGTGTGTGAGCGATACGCCGCGTCAACTTTGTAGCTGCACAGCAGTGAGAATAAGTGCGCTGAGCACTACAACCACGGGGACGAATCCCCTATTGGAAGGAGAAGACGGAAGGCACCAGAATGGGGGTTTACTGTGCACAGAACCCGGAGTTGACCTCTCAGGCGGCAGTGGCCACTGGCGAAGCCCGGGCTGGTTTTTACTGCGTCCAGTCACGCCTAGGAGTCCTTGAGAAAGTGGTGGCAGCGGCTTTTGTAGGCTCGTGGGCCAAGCTCAAGTGGTGGCCAGTCAGTGCGTGTGTTGCATTTGCCGAGGGGTGGTGTCCCGGTGGCTTAGTTTGTGCTTGTACGGGGTTGGGCGCGATCAAGTGGCCGCATAGACAGCTCCGGCTGTGCAGACGCAGGTATGCCCGAGCTGCCGGTCGCGTGACTTCAGGTCAACGCGTCTGCGACGGCTCACTGCAAAAGGCTGGATGACCTTGAGGCAGCGAGGTCTTGAACAAGGACACCAGACCGGTCATGACGGCTGCCTGTTACAACTTCTTCTGTCCAGATCACGACACACCACGCGACCTAAACTGCTCGCATGGATGCAGACTTATAATTAACAGGTCGCGAGTTCGGGCCTCAGGTATTCCACACCTCGGGGCTGGGTATGACTGGCTGACGACGGCTAATAAGCCAGAAATGGCCATTCAAGTCTGCCTTACCTTTGTCGGTAACAGCATTCTGAATATGTTGATCATATCTACGTTGAAGGAAAGGCTCAGCATCCTAATTTTCATTTGCATGAAGTTGCCCGTAAATTTCGGGCGGGAAGTTCGAATCTTTCCAGGCAATCCACTTATGACAGCCTCCAAGAGGAGCAAGCATGCCTTTTTGGATGTTCCTGAACTTTCCCCGAAATCTGTATGTCACGGGAGGGGGATATGAAGAGCAGGTTAGTGCGCAGTTTTCAAGGTATGATCGACTAAATTCGTGAGGATAACCTGCGAATAAAGTTGTACAATCAGACAGAAATATGCGATAAATTTGTCTGATTGAAATGTTTCGCATTCAACAAATAAAAAAGCCCCAGTTATTACTAGAGGACCCTTTTTAAGAAACACGGTGGAGAGAAAAGTGGAAACTCTGGAAAAGGATAAAAAGAGACGAACTGAAGAAAGCAATTATGCAGTCTTTTACTTCCATGCCCTGGTCCAGCCTCTCTTCTACCTATGAAGAGGTGGCAAAGTCCAGTTACTAGTCATTCGGAGTTTAAAGAGATAAGGCACGATCTGGCGTAGTCATCACAATCAAAAGATATTTGAAGGATTGACCCTTACGGCCCGATGGCCACGTTGTAGCTGCCCCCGGGCCCATCGCGTCTTCTTTAGACGTGAATGCTCGCTGCAGGGATAAGACTGGATTACGAAATTTCAGATAGCCTAAGCACACTTTTTCTTCCAATTTTAATTTCTAAAGAAGGGTATAATCCGGTTTTAAAAAACTTTTCTAATTCCCGAATAATTTTGAATCGGACCTGCTGTTACACTTGCATTCAGGGTTCCAAAACTACAGGCTGTATATTTTCCGTGTAAGGAAAACCATGCATTTCTCTATGGTGTTAGGAGGAGACCATGTGAGGTTCATAAAATTAAGCAGTGGATTTGAGCAATATTGTTAACTTTACAAGCCACATTCGTAAATGCAAATACATGACGTTTCATGAACGGCCATTTAACGGTATTAAAAAACCTCACAATTAGAAACTTTTTCAAAACCGAATTATACTCTTCTTTTGAGTATGAAATTGGAAGAAGACGTGATTTTCTGCCGAATAAGTAAAAGGAAAATATTTTTTTTCATGTTTTCCATGAAATATAATTGAATTTTCAAGGGCATCAAAAATCAATGAGAAAATTACATACTGCTTAAGTAGTCATTTTTTGCAGAGTATCGATCTTGCATACAGCCGAAAATAAGTTCTTTCGAAAGCCGATACCCTGAGGTGACTGGATCATTATAGATTTATGCTGCATGATGATTAGTTTTACAACACTTCTTAGTTTATCTTTTCAAAACGAGAACGCATCTCGAAATTTTGGTTGACATTTCATGAGTTAGCCCACCTACTGTAAAGTCAGGATAGGAATCTTCATTCCCACTCCAAGCGTTAAGTCAAGTCAAAAGCAAAATTACAGTGAGCCAGAGAGTGAAACGTCCATGTCTGGAGACAGGTAAAGCAATCCCCAATAAATGCTCTCCTTCATATTTGAGTGAAGCTGGTGCATTGAGGGCAGGCACGGGTAGTTGATTCGCGACTACAACCGGTCATCAGAGCGCCATGACGTTTCACTCCCTCAACACCTCCGTGGAGACTTTGTTCGTTCGATCGACGACTCCACCTGTTGCGGTAGTCCCATGATAACTAATCCCTGACCCATAATTCTCAACACCCGGACTGCGGTCATCCCTTGATGTGCAGAGATCTTCACGGGATGTAAAGTAATTCCCTCAGAAATTTTTTATGTGCCTTCATAATGTTGCTATTTCTGGTGTTCGGATAAAAATAAAGTGTACAAAACAGGCATTCCCAAAATGCAAACTACAAGTGGTCCTATACTGCGAGCCACAGGTGTTTTTTCTTTATTTTCCTTCTTTCATAAATCATGTCCAATTGCATTGATCGTCAGACAGAAGTTTATGAAATTTCAGGTTTAGAACAATGACTGTGGATTTTTCAGTCATTTGAAGCTCTAACTGTCTCGCGCACAGAACAACAAAGGTTTTACTATTAAACGCCGCCGATGAACTCGTGCAAATTGCTAGAGGCGCGTCTGATTCGTCGCTTTTCCCTACCACTCACTTTTGGCCAGCTTTACAATTTCAATTGGCCTGCAGCCAGAACACACATGTTATGCGGGCGTCATTCAACTGCAGTGGTCTGCAGTGCGATACTATCGACCGTTCTTACAAATCATGCCTGACTGTTGGATGCAGTAGATCTGCTCTGGACGTACGCCAACACCATTTTTGTGTGCTAGTTTACGGTCTCTCAGTAAAATTCGGAAAAGAATTAAGCACGCCAGTTAGTTCAACCTCTAAGTGAACTACCGAGTGGACTAGGTTCAACATGCTTTTCTACGCGTAAGCAGGAAGTACGATTTTGAAGCTCCGTGCGAAAGATTTATATCACTGTATCACGAAATAATGCCTTAGGTAATATATCCGTCAATAGAAGTGAAAATCCGATTCCCAGGTGGCATATCAAAAGAAGAGGGGGCGTTCACCGGGAGGGGTTTATTTGAGATCCGACGTTTCGGGTAGTTTATTCGTCTACCCATCTTCAGGGACTGGGAGGTCCTGTGCACAGCACTCCTTATTATGGCGCCCTTTGTCCAATGCGTGATCCGCCAATGCCGTCTGTGTGGCTGCATCCAACTCGCATGTCACCGTGACCTGAATCGCCCCCGTCGGCCGCGGTGATGACTGTCGGCCCCGATTGTCCCGCGCCGTGACTGTCCCCCGCTAAGAAGGTTCGTAAAGTCAGATAGGGGGGAGGCAAATTGATGTGGCGGTCGACAACCCCTCCCGGTGAACGCCCCCTCTTCTTTTAATATATCCGTCTGTTTTTAATAGCTTTCAGGGAAGTGGTGTCCAACTTTCATTAGCTTGGCAATACGTATATGCAGAATAACATTACCAACAAGGACAAGGAAGTGGCACTCACCGACCTTTTTATAGAACTCACTCATTCGTTGTGCCTCGAGCCCAATCGGCAGCTGCACAGTGGCACACGCTATGGGCGGAACAGCATTACCGACAAGGGCAAGGGAGCATGGAATGGCCATTTCTGGCCTACTGGCCGTCGTCAGCTAGCCATACTCAACTCTGAAGTGTGGAACACCTGGGGCTCGATTCCGCGACATGTTAGTTAGAAATTCAACGTCTCTAACTACTGAGTCTCGCGAAATAGTTCGTGAAACATGACGAGTGAAACTGATATAAGAATTTTAGGACGCCCTTAACGTTGCCCATTTTGCTCGCATGTTCAAGTTCTCGAAGTCAATATCATTTTCTCGTGCAAAAAATTGTCAAACCAATTTCATCAAGGAAAATTTCCATAGATTTGGGGGAAAATAGACGATGTGGTATATTCGGGAAATGCCCTGTGCTAATACCCATCCTAGACTTCGATTGCGCATTCGAGGGCGTTTTTCTTTGAGTGGAGAATAATCTCCCCTCGAGACCTACTACAAAGAGCTTGCCGCGCCTGAAAGTTGATTTTTTTGTCTGATGATAACCATGGATATCATTTTGCTTACACACAGGTTACTTTTTAGAGTACCAGGCGTTTTATCGGATTAACAAATATGTGCAAATTCGCTTCCAAAATTTCAGTAATAATGCCCATAGTCAAACCTTCGTATAATTAGGTCGTAATTGTTTTGCCGTTAGCTATTTTCAGTTTTGAGCATATGAAACCTTAATTTTATGTGCATTTACGTAGTTTAGAAAGGGAACGAAAAAAACGTTAATATTTGCAGCCAAATACCAGTAAATCAGAGCCTGAAAGAATGAAAAGATTGTGAAAATGGCCGCAATATAAAGGGAAATGCATGTCCTTGTGTTTGCAATAGAAAAATGTCAGTAGTTTTTGACAAAGTGGAAGAAACGGTCAAATGTGTGAAATTTTTCTTAGTTTCATGATGGAAGAATGTAGAGTGCATCGGCATCCGTCGACAGAATGCGGCACTAAATCGCTCCTTTAAAAGGTAACTTATCAAAAAATGTTTTCTAGTTGATCGAAAGCATATTTGGTGTTGAATTTCTTTGGACGTTTTTTGTTTTCGACGATGAGGTTTCGTGTTTGGGTGAGTCTTCATAGGTGACCCAAATGACCATCCACATGAAAAAGAACGCCCAAAAATCCACTACTCCATTAAATTTCTACAGGAAGTATCTTGTGTTAAATGTTTTAGCAGATGCATAATACAGAATCTCCCTATGTGGACAATCGTTGAAAATCATGAAATTTTAAGCGATATTTCAAGGCCGACCTAAAACTCCAAAGGATTCAGAACAGAGGAGAAAGTGCGAATTAATTTCATGGAATAAAAGTTCCCTTCAGATGCAAAATATGGCATGTTTGCGATTATATATGCCATATATATTTAAATTTATACGTCGCCGACTTACCTGTCAAAATGTAACCTTATGAAAATTTTTGTCCCTTTGAAGTCTCTGTCGGCGAAATCAAGCAAACTTCTGTTAGCCTTATTGAACCGTATCTCAATCAACGAAGCATCATGAAACGGTTTTAAAGAATATGTATATACACGGAATTTGGGCTATGATAAAGCCTCCCCTTTACTGCCATAGGCTCGAATTCCACCGAGGCGCTGAGTTTTTCACAATTTGGTCAATAGGCCCTAAATTATTTTTTAAGTGGTTTGTGCTACTGACATCTGGATGATATAAAGTAAGTATTGCGTATACCGACGGAAAGATTGCACAAAACTACACTGCGCCACAAAAGCTAAACCTCACTGACAATCACCAGGGGCTGCCCCTGAAACCCTGTGAAGTACGCATGTGACCCTGACCATCTTTGTGCACTTCAAAGCGTCCACAATTGTGACGCAATACAAAGTAGTCAGCTCTATTTCAGTAACAGAAAATTTTCATGGCTTGTCAGTTCAGTGGGCGGCTGTTTGTGCAAACCGATGATTGGACCGTGAGACACACGCAGAACATGTTTCTGAGGTAGCATCCTCTTGTACGCCACATGAGAGAGTTGGTCAGCTCCCATTCCCTTGGCCCGCAAGACTAATGTCGATGTTCGGGGCCATACGCTGTGTCTTAAACGTAGGAGCTCTCTCAAATATGAAAAAACGAACGTTTCACTGTAAGTTAGCATCGTCGGTAGGGTAAGACGAGCTGGAGTTCTCATGCATTCCTTGTTCGTCGTGAGGTTTAAAACAGAACTCATTGTTCCACGAGCTGAATTGCGACATCGTGTCCCGCTGGCCGTGATCGTAAACATTCCAGTCGGTACGCTGGCTGACGTTAACCCTCGCGTCCTCATTGGTGGACGGACTGCAGGTTCTTCGTGTTGCCTTGGAAACTCATCCAACGTAGAGCTTCCACAGGCCATCCTTCAGCTTAATCAGAAGTGGGTGACAACGCATAAACTCAGAAATTTTTATTAGAAACACGGTTATGTCTCGTCTCTCGCCTTACTCCCAGTCTGTGCGCCTAGACACATGATGAGAACATATCACCCCGACGGGTCATTTCAAGTTACGTTTTCACCTTGCTTGTGCAGCAAGTGTGACCTTCATCGGAACAAGGTCCGAGCCCACCTGTGCTCGTTATTAACTCTGGCTATTGTGTGTTGTTCGACCGATGGTTTCCGCAAGTGGTAGAGAGGCTTTCTGAGCAGTTTGGAAAAGTGCGTAGTTCACAGACAAACTGCTGAGTTGCGCATGATGCTTGCTGCCGGCTATTTATTTAAACTGACTATGGCGCGGCAGCCACTGTCGTTAGGATTGCTTTTCCTAAAGTTAAAGTTGGGTTTTATTCGCTTCTAGAATTATGAGCTGGTTTCATCGGAAAGTACAGTATGCTTTTAGCAAAGACATGCTCTACCTCCGCTCATTCTGCTCATCTCAATTAGTCTACCAGTGCGCGTATTAGCCCCTGTACCCTCTTGACTAGGCACGCC
>CACRXP010000191.1:639150-649820 GCA_902702965.1 Spirometra erinaceieuropaei | reverse complement strand
CTGCATAGTCAGGCTACATAAACTGTTTACCTGTTGGAGAGGTCAAATTCGACGAATGAAATAGTGAAATCTGACACAGTTGTGGTATTCAAAAGGCAGTTTGCTCGTTCGAATTTTGATAAACGACGACTCTCACTACAGGACTATCTACGGCCAGCCATTGACTTTATTTCCTGATATGTAACGCACCCCTGCACGTTCAATGCAGTTTTCTCCCAAAAACTACCCAAAAGACTATATTTTGTGCTGACTGTATATAACTGAACTTGTAATGTACGTGAAAAGGACCATTTGCCTCTCGGCCCGTAACTTTAAAATAAATTGCCAGTGTTCGGGCTGCAGATCCACATCGTCAAATCATTTTTATGTTAATAAATACGTTACTGGAAACATGTTAGTAACGTGTTTAGTTAACACTAATATTGTATGCTCCGTTTTCAATGGGATCGTTAAGGGCGTTGATTCTTACTCTAAATACACTGCATACTATACTATACTACATGTAAGTTACGGCAGAACAGCAAAAAACTGTTTTTTTTCTTTCATGGACTCTGAAGACAGGCTCATGTAGGTATCCGAAGACTCAGACGGATACTCTGACCATTCCTTTGATTGCATGCTCGTCTTTCTTGCTATCGGAAGTGGGGTTCTTGGTGGTGGTGGTGGTGGTGGTAGTAGTAGTAGTAGTAGTAGTAGTAGTAGTAGTAGTAGTACTAGTAGTAGTAGTAGTACTAGTAGTAGTGATATTACTAATTCTAATAGTAATAATATCAGTAGTCGCAGTCATAGTTATGTTGCTTATGATATTATTATTGTCAATATTAGTAGTAGTAGTAGTAGTAGTAGTAGTCACTAGGAGTAGTAGTCACTAGCAGTAGAGGTCACTAGGATAAAAATGCTGATTTTCACAGCGCCAGCGCGCCCAGTTTCTCCGGATTAAAGTACTTACTAGAAGAGTTCGAAAGTTAACACTATGGAAAACGTGTTTTAAGAAGTTGTCTAACATATTTATGTGCCTTATGCACGCGTAAATCAATCAGCGGGAAAAGAAAAGTTTGGGGGCGTATTAGTGAGTCACTGCATCCTGAGAAGGGAATTACTAGCCCTAACTCTTTTAGAGCTCCCAGATTTCAAAGGAAGACACAAAGTCTAGGAGTATGCGCGAAATATTTCGCAGGAATTTTACCAACTTGTTTCGCACAATCTCTTAGACGGGAGCTGTAATCACAGTGCTCCGTCCAGTGTATCGTCAGTCAGAAGAGTGTCCCAGATACTGGTCCAAGACATAGGCTAATTATAAAAGTTAGTTGGTTTAAGGCCTGACCTACTTGATTACCCAACTTTACAGGATTAAATCAAGGTAGGACCCTAATTAAGGTGGGTCGCAGAGACAGGGAGTGTCCAACAGGCAGAGGAGGTGGCTGCAGCGTCTGAATGGCTCCGAGTCACAGTGGGTGGCTTCACGCAGAGAGGTGACCCCCCTCTCCTCCCCTCCCCCCTCCTCTTAACCCTAAGGACATCCATTCTGGTGGCCAATTCATTTCGCCAGCTTGCTTCCATCCTCTCGCCCCAGTTCAAAAGTTCTCTCCTACATCTGCTTCTTCGTCTGCTATTAAGTCTCGTCCTCCCCCCTCCGTCTCACTTCCTTTCGGCCTACAAGTATCCTTCAACAGGAAACTCTTAAAAATTTCGAAAGAGAGACGACGCATCTTACTCTTATCTTCGCCAGGGTCGGCAGAAAAGTGTTTGCGGCAAGCCTAACGGCCGGCATACTTGGCAACAACGATTCTGACCACTAACTAGCGCCTACGGGTGGACGGAGTGACGCTTACGCCACCCGCGCGTTTCGTCTTCTTACGAAGGAGACTTTGAATATTCACAAGTTAAAGGCGAAACTTTTGAGGAATTTTAGACCGTGTACGGTCTCAATTAGCTCACCTCAATCAGCTTGTGCCCTGTGTTTCTCGCCAGAAAAATTGCACTCAGATATAGTATGGAAAGTATAGTCATGAAAAAAGACTCCCGTTCTTGTGCTTTTTTACGCACAGGGTGCTTTTAGCAGGACTTTTAGACGCCTAAACGAAAGGAGACACTGGGAAAGACTGTGAAGTGTAAAGCTACTCGACAGATTGAAAACCATACCCCAGGGAGAGGTACATGCTACTTACGTGGGTCGCCTCCCAGCGTCCCGAGGCAGCATCCACAGGTCCCGACGACAGGACTTTCTTCATCCAGCGCTTGATTTGAAGGACACAGGCATTGCAAAGTGATCCACACCGTGTCGCTGCTTGCGACCCGAAGCAGGCCACAAAGTAACGCGAGTACCGGTCGCTGTGGGTGAAACGCGAAGAGGAGGATTTGGTGCCGCAGATGCAGCAGCCGTCGGGAGCCCTGAACAGAATACGACCGACCATCACCAAATGCTTCAGAGGGAAAAATGAGGCCTAGGCCACCGCTCGCGGCCACCCGAGTCCCAACTGCCTACCTAGAAGAGGGGGCGAATTTCTCCCCAGGGCAGAGACATTACTGGCATTGATGCTGTAAAGGATGTGATTGGCTGAGTTCTGCGCTGTGCGGGCTCGGCCCCACTCTATTATCCTTGCCCCATCCCCCCCCCCCCTCCCCGGGATACTCACTGCCCTCCCCTTCCCCTCGCTCACCTAACTGAATGCTGTGAACCAATCACATCTAAATAAAAAGGGGGTCAGCGCCGGAAGGCATGGGGGGGGGCATGGAGATGGAAAGGCGGCAAAAGGTCTTTTGTAGAGGGGGGTCGTGCCGACGCGCTCGGGTTACCGCGCTCGTGTTTCAGGTTTTGACGGCCAGTCATCTACGAAACCCACCTGGCCTGATGGACGAAACAACGGCACACCTATGTTTGCCTAGCGAAGGGCAAACGAACGTTTCTCCATCCGTGTTTCTTCCCGATTGATTTTGCCCGTGTACCATCGTTAACGGTAGTTAGTATACATAGCCGATTTGTGGAGCATTACCGTAAGTTATGTTCACCGCTGGAGTACGTGTGGGCCACTTTTTAACAGAAAAATTTCTTATCCACAAACCACAGGATACTGTAAGAAGCTCTAAACCAGGAGGTAGAACTGAATGGGCGTCGTTCCGTCAAGCCATGCTCGAAACTGGGAGTTCGAAGGAGTACGATAAAGACGAGGGAAACTAGAATGGCCGTTTCCGGCTCATAAGCCGCCATCGATTGGCCATGCGCAAACCCAGGCTTTCAACACCTAGGACTAGAATCCGACATTTTTGGGCATCGGGTGCAACGCTGTATCATTGGATCAAGGGCCTGTCGTCCTGTCCGTTGTGATCACAAATAGTAGTTATTTTGGAATTGTGTTTACCGATCGGGTTAAGGGACGTGCTTTAGCATACATCTATGATCATTATGCGACCGTCTTCGTGGGTCCTTAATTGAGCTCTAAGACACAACTGGGCGAGGAAGTCCAGTAGCCCGATCGATGAAGGCAATTCCAACATATGAACTAGGAATGGTTGAAGGTCGTACTGGCAAGCGTAAAAACAGTGCCCAGTTGATCCCCATAGATTTTTTTAAAAATAGACGATGGCCTTACGGTCTCCGAGATTATCATGATTTTTGACTCTGCATGCAGAATCTGTAAAAAGTGGTCGCGAACGTTCTGGAATTCGTACTTCTTGTGTACAAGGGGCACAGGCGCATTAAAGTGGCTACGACTAGAGGGAGAGAAGTTGGAGTTACCGCTGAAATATTTCTCCAGCCCACCTATCATACGAATTATTCTTATGGTAACAATCGGGAGATGGCACCCAAAAAAGTCCGCCTGACCAAAGCAGCCTGTCTCACGGGACAGGTGGTAATAGGGGTTTTATGGGTGGTGGCTGGTCGGGATGTACGATACTAGCCGACGGAAAGCCTTATTTGAACAGGTGAATGATCGAAGTTGGTCCGCTCTCCGTTCCGTTATTACAAAATGGGTTGCCAAAGGCAGTAAAGTGGTAACGGACGAGTGGAAGGCGTATAATCGTATTCCCTTAGAAGGTTCTCTACATTTTTCTGTTAACCACTCAAAGGACTTCAAGGACCCTACCACCGGACAGCACACCAATGCCATTGAGGCATACTGGAGCAGAATGAAAAGGAAACTCAACGAGGGAGACCGTGTATGTGGTCGAGCTGTGTGGGCTCACATAGACGAAATATAGTATCGTCTTCGGTTTGGCCTCAATGCCATGTCTTTGACAGATGCCTGGGAACTGTTCCTGTCCCATATTGTGCAGACTTATCCTATTTAAAAGTGATTTTGTTTTGTAATAAACTGCCAGAATGCGCATGTATGCCGTATATTCAGGTGTACGTGTGCTACGATGGGGAAGGTTGGGTAACAGCGACCATCGTCCATGTAACCTCCTGCGATGTTCGTTCGGCCAGCCCATGTTAGGCTGTCGGGGAAAGTCCAAGTAATGCGTGAAAGTAGGCCTGCAACCGTTGATATAGCCTGAAGGCGTTTGAGTCCACTGTTAAAGGTATTATTTCCAGGTAACGTATTTTTGGGTGCCATCTGCCGATTGTTACCATTCTTATTTGCACCATCTTCCCAGCCCTGTATCACTCAAACTTTTGCCAAAATAAAAGCCGATCTTTTCTCGGCTCTCCCTACTTTACAGAAGGAGTAGAGGAATAGTGTGTTGAAGTGAAAATTCAGTCCAGGCATCTGTTGCTCAATCGTTAGTCTTCCATACAACAGTAAATGAGAAGTCGGCGCAATTTGTGGTTGGGCATGGAAGGCCCAGGCTACGCCTGCCACATGCGCCTATGACAACGTGGGCTTAACACCGACCCACCAACTCATGCCATGAAATAAGGTTGATCTCTTCCTGGCTCAGCCACACAGGTACCATTTGCGAGGGGGGGGGCGGAGCAGGAGATTGCTGTAGGGCAGCCTAATCAGAAAAAAACTCTTACGGTTTTAAAAACGACCTATAAGACGCCATTCCTCCTCGGCGATTTCATTCCCTCTAAAATGAGCGTACTAATAAAGTTAGTATAGCAAACAAGAATTCGGGGAGCCTCTATGCCCTGCCACTTGCCGCATATTTTGAAAACTGTGCACCCTAACTGCGCGTAGGCTTATTACAATGGACGCCATCAAATATTCGGCGAGATAGAAGGGTGACCTGACCAAACGTAACTACTCAGCCGTCTCTTTGACCAAAAGCGGATTGTGTGCCTTCATCTCTGTTCTTATTACTGTTTGAAGTATGAATTTACAATTAATTGACTGGAAATTCTGGTCGTTTTCATGAAATATGCTGGATTATTCGTTGCTCGTTGCTTTATGAAATGCTGCGATGGCTCTAAAGTGGAACTTGAAGGCCAAGCAGAGTCGCCTCTCGTTCCTTCCTGCAGTCAGGTTAAAACGGGAAGGCCAATTTTGGGTGATCCAAAATATTTCCGGTTGCGTACAGCGTGGTGTGAGCCTAATTCTCGAGTTTTAAAACTTCCACCCTCAATACTGGGCTGCAAACTGACCGGTGATTCAATCTCAGGCCTTTTATTGACCTATGGTACAGGTAACGAGAGCACACAGGTCAGAAGTATCCATCCTAGTCATTCTTGTGTTCAGTGATAAAAAGTCTCTGGTTAACCTGCTGTTTAAAGACAAAATATTATGTGGGTGTGGCCTACCTAAATCACATAATTTTCCAGTGGTCCTCATTGGTTGCGCAAACGCAGTCCGAGCGCCCCGAAAGAACAGAAAAGGTGTTTATTTCTTCATGTTCGTTGCCGAAGGAAATTAGATATATAAATTGTCACCGTAATAAAATAATTGTGAACCTTTACTAATTTCGTCGCTATAGCTTTGAGGTTTTCAAAGTGATCCGGAATATCTTTATGGGTCAATAAAGCAATATGATGGAACTCACAGAAAAGCATCCAATAGGTACCCTGGCGAATATTATTAGGGTCGAGGAGTACGATAAGTGAATGCCAATTTTGGTGACTTTTTCAATTATGAACAACAGAGGTTACCGGACGACCCGTTAACTAGAAGTTTGCACTCCACTATCAGCGAGTTACCGTGTCCACTCATTCCCTTTTATTCACACCTACAGTAGGCGGTCTAACTCATGAAATGTCAACTGAAATTCCGAAATGCCTTTTCGTTTTGAAAAGATTAATTAAGTAGGATTGTTAAATGAATCATCACGCACCATAATTCTATAATGATGCACTAACCTCAGGATGCCGGTTGCATGCTAAAACTATAATTTGCAAAAAAAAACTACTAAGTGGCGTGCATTTTCGCACTAATTTTCAATGCCCCTAAAAATTCAATTATATTTCATGGGAAGCATGCATAAAAATATTCATTCTTTTTCCCATTCGGTAAAAAATGGTGTCTGTTTCCAACTTTGTCCTCGAAGGAAGGGTATAATTCGGTCTCTAAAGACTTTCCCAGTTCTCGACTAATTTCGAAACCGACCTGCTGTTACCCTTGCATTCAGGGTTTCAAAACTGCAAGTTGTTTATTTTCCGCGTACGGAAAACATTCATTTCTTTACGATATTAAGGGGGGCCATTTAGGGTTCATAGAGTTTGGCAGAAGATTTGAGCGATATTGTTGACTTTACAAGCCATATTGATAAAAGCAGAGACATGAAGTTTAATGAGCGGCCATTTCATGGAATTAAAAAAATCTCACAACTAGCAACTTTTTAAAACCGAATTATACCCTTTCTTCGAGTATGTAACTGAAAAAAGACGTCATTTTCTACAGAATGAGCAAAAAAATGAATATTTTTATGCATGTTTTCCATGAAATATAATTGAATTTTCAAGGGCATCGAAAATCAATGAGAAAAATGCATGCTACTTAAGTAGTCCGTTTTGCAAATTATGCCCTTTACATGCAACCCAAAAGAAGTTTCTTGGAGAGCCGGCATCCTGAGGTAACTAAAGCAGTATAGAATTATGTCGCATGATGATTAGTTTTACAACCCTATTTTATTAATTTATTCCAGACGAAAACGCATTTCGGAATTTCTGTCGACATTTCATGAGTTAGTCCACCAACTGTATAATTGAGTTACGCGATTTTTCCTCTTAGAAACATAACTCAGCACCTTGCCGGTGTCTCTACAATGTCGCTGCCAACAGCCATCATCCTTGTTTCTGCAACGAACGTCTACTTAACGAACATGCGTATTAATGTTCAGAAGTCTGTTTACGAAGGATACACTTTGCGGAAAATACTACTATTACTTCAACCATACGACATTTTTGTAAAAATTTACATGCCTTCTGTTATAGGCGCAAGAGGGAATCATTTCGCCGCGGAGCCGTTACATGGGTCAACAAGTCAATTACTGAATCATCACCTAGCCACAGCTTCCCTTAAGGAAATGTAGTGATAGGGATTGCATCTTTTACCAAAAAGCGTCGAAGCAGGTGAACTCATGACATTGTGCGTGAACGATCCTCTCTTTGTCGTAGGAAATTTCAAAAATTTGTAAGAATGAACCGCGACTTTGCGGATTGTTCTGACATCTATTCATAAACTGTCTTGTAGCATGCAATATAAATCTACTCGTTTGCCATCGCTGCTCTTGAAACCCGCAATTCGTCACCCCTGAGTTGTTTGTGATTGGGTGGGAAGATTCGGGACTTAGACGCGCAAACTATGTGGCTGCTTCCCCTTTCTCTCCTCTTCCCTCTGACCTTACCTGGCATCGACAGCGACGGATTAGATTTCAAAAGGTGTTCGTTTCACGGATCACCGACTGGGGTCGGGCTTCGTCGCCCCAGGGCCTCCTCATCCGCCAGAATCAAAATGATCCCTCTCCGACCTCGGAGTTTGTGTTTCCTGTGTGTCATGCAGTCAACTCGAGCGAACAAACTAATCTTCATGGTTGAGTCAACTTTGCGCCCTGTGTTGGTGAGGAGACCTCCTAGCGCTCTGTTCTGGCCTATTCTTGTCTTTGGAATCTTCGGACAGGCGGAGTTGAGGCCGACGAGCCAGGTCGACTCCTTGAAGACCACTGACAGGTTCTGAAAAGGGGGGCGCGAAGCGGACGCTATGCGCACCCATGCTTGGCAGTCCCCCTTCGGAGTCAACGGCTATCCGCGAGCTTCATTAGATGGAGCCGAATGCAAAAAAGGCAGCGGAATGAAGAGCATGGGCAACTAAAACCGTGGGATAGCATTCCGTACATAAAGAAATCTCTGAAACTGTGGCTACATTCCTCGCACCACTTCGAATAGGAGTTGCTCACTGTCCTGACTCAACAATTCGCCAGAAAGTGATGCGGCTAAAAGGCCCTATATCAAGAAATTTTCAGAATCTGTCGGCCGCCTTCTCACACCACTTGGGGTTGGAACTGCACACAGACCGGAGGCAACCATCAGGCGTCAAGTAATGAGACCGAAAGACCCGCTGCCACGGCAAGATACGTCTGGAGTCTTTTATCGAATCTGGTGCAGTTGCGGACAAAACAACTACGTCAGAAAAACCAGAAGACAGCTCCGAACGAGAATAGCCGAACACGCTGCAGCGGTGCGGAGAAATGACGCCAGCTCTCAAGTTGCGACTCATTCGACGAGATCCTGCCACACATTCAAATTTGATAAAGACGAAATTCTCGCAAGAGGTGACGACTGCGTGAGCCGGGAGCTACTTGAATCATGGTTTACTGGTCCCCAGCCCATTAACAACTGGAATGATCTTCCTATTCCATACTCGGTGCAGAGACTTCGCCTAGGCGGAGTTATTAGCCACAGGGGAAGCGCACAGCCGAACAATGTTGCCAACGCCAGCGTCGGTGCATTAGATGGGTAAGCAATCATCCCACCACCATCCAAGGCATGTGATGAAATTGCAGCAATTAACGACGCGAGTGTCGACCATCAAACAGTCATCACACCATGTGCAACGATCCCCGAAGAAAGGGAGAACCGTACATATTCATAGGTATGCGGTAGCATGGCGACTGCATCCTATAGATACTGCAGCTCCTCGTGCATGAGCCACTCGTATCTGTTTTTGTCTCTGACGATAGGTTCGAGCACGAATCCGAAACGTCAGTCTAATAAACCTTTTATTCCAGCGATCGTATCTCCTTCTTCAAAAATGGCCCTATTCCAAAACAGGAGATGTCGATCGCTGTCTACGGACTTAATTCCAACTGCGGTACGTGCACTTTCGTCAGGGAAACCGGTCGACGGCTGCCAACCCGAATGCAGGGTCATCAGTCGACCGTGCGGAGGCAGCAACCCATGCAGCGCAAATGGGACACATCTTCGAATTTGGTGCCGTTGAGATCGCGGGTCGAGTCAAGGATTATACAACTCGGCAGACCCAAGAAGCCTGGATGTCCACGGACTCCTCTGTCAACCGTCACATTAATTTGCTTCCCTTATTGGGTTTTAGAAATTTCTTGAGAGGGGGGACAGTCACGGCGTGGAACGTTCGGTAGCAACAATCATCTCCGCTGGCTAAAAGGGCGAGGATGACACAGGTCACGGCGGAATACAGGTCGGATGTAGCCACACACGAGGCAGTGACGGGCCACGCGTCAAGCAACTAGCAGCGTATGATGACAGCTGTGATCATGCATTTCTAGTCTCTGAAGACGGGTGGGCGAAATAACTGCACGAAACCTCAACCTCCCACTAAACCTCTCCCAGTGAAAGGTTCTTCTTCGTTCAGTTTGGACGTTTTATCTACGGATGTACTACCTATATCGGCACCGACGAGGTCAGTAGCACAATTTGTGACAACATGGTCCTCAACTAGATAGCGAGAGCACTGTTGGTTGGTATTGTATAAATTGTCAGAAAACGATGCATGCAAATGAAGAAACTTTCAGATTACAATGATTGCCTTAGCACGGAATTGTGATATGAGCATGTGACACTCATTAGACGAATGTTTTACGCGACACAAGTCAGGTGGTAGATACGGACCACAGCCGTTAGATTTACGATATATCGTGATCTTGACTGAACCCTACATGCATGCGTGCGTCCGGCGACCGAGCAAAAAGACCGCCATAAATAAGACTTCTTGCTGCCAAACACCTTCCCAAGTAAGTCAAATAGCGAATCCATTCCTAAAATTAATCCAAATCTGGCATACAGTAAAGGGATAAAATCTAAACCTGCCTTACTGGTAAAAGGGGTTGTCTCATCCATAGGAAGGATATTTGTTGAGGACTGGATGTTGACCATCTACGGTTAAATCACAATCAGTCTTCACGGTTGGGAGTCAACTCAACTAAGCGATCAGATCAAAAAGCTTAAACATTATGGTCGCTACGTTGATGATATCTTTGCGATAGCAACCACAGAAACCGACGTCGCTGCCCTCCTAAATGCTGCAAATCAGGCACATCCGTCGATCAAATTCACGTTGGAGATGGAGTCGGCTGGTTCGCTTCCTTTCTTAGATGTCCTTCTAAACAGGAGATCTGACGGTAGCATCCGAAGGAGTGTCTATCGAAAGAAAACCTGGTCTGGACAATACACGAACTTCGCTAGTTTCGTACCTCTCCAACAAAAACGGAATCTAGTCAGGTTTTTGGCACAAAGGGCTAGAAAAATTTGTTCAACAGATACTATCGAGGAGGAACTTAGAAAAATCCAGGATTTGCTTCGCGAAAATGGGTATCCTGAC
>CACRXP010000191.1:617481-639004 GCA_902702965.1 Spirometra erinaceieuropaei | reverse complement strand
TTGACCCACGTGTGCGCATTCTGGACTCTCTTCACAGACCCTTTGGAGGTCCCATCATGTGTATGCGCCACAGTTTTGCTCTATATGCTAGCCCTGTGTCCCTCCATCGGGCCACACGGGAAATGCGCTGGACTACCAGGGTGCTAAATCAGGACAGGGCACTCACTAGCCGGACTGATAACTCGACAGCTTGGCCGTTGATTTCGACGATGCCTACCGCGTCCTCTACAGCAGAGTGAGAGCAGAGACAGTGACTTGTGCGTAGATCAATTAATATTCATGGCAGACTTGCGCCGCGTCTACTGCACTCCTTCCTCGTCCTCCTCCCTAATCTGGGCCCAGTTTCGCAACCAAGTCAAGAAGACCGGAGGTGGGAGAGGGCGCAGGTGCCTGACACGGCAAGAACCTGCACCTAGGCGTACCGCCACACTCCCTGGTCCACAAAAGACACTGACTAGGACTCTAAGCAACACCAAATATGGGGGAGGGGGGCGGTCCGCGTCCCAGTCTGCGCGACGTAAGCCAGCACACCCCCAATTTAAGCATTGATTTATGGGTTTACATTCCGATAACACCCGCCAGAATCCGATCTAGCCCCGTGTTAATTCAGCGCATCTACCGCGTGGCCCATTTGAGGAGGGCTGCTCACCCGTTAAAAATGTCAGCCAAGGAGGCGTGGTGACATTCCTAGGCACAGGCTCCCACGGCGTCAGCCACTTGTGCCCAATTCCCGCACCAGAGTACTGATCAGGTCGGATAGGAAAGTGTTGCCTAAGAAAGGGGAGGGTGAGTTAGACCGACTCTGGGGATTCCGTACCCACGGCAGTCAGCGCATACTTCTCACTATAAACAATGTGACTTTTTTAGACAATCAGGATGCGCTAAAATTCGTAGCTTGGAAGGATGCCAACTAACAGATTAACTTTGTCCTCTATGGATGCGGAGTTAGGTTGCAATAGCTCCCTCTCAATATGACCTCTATAGCACTCCCAGTCAGATGGAATCCGAGCCGTCACCCTTTATTCTCTGTGAAAACTGGCCCATCATGCACGATCCAAGCGCTTGCGGAACGTCTAGATGGTTGGTTTAGCTTTCTTGGCCACTGCATCCAACTGTCTTCGGTCTTCCCGAGCTCAGCCGAGTGAGGGAGGAGAGAGTGCGATAGACGCCGCGAAAGTCTATTGTCACTAGACTGCTTCACGTGCAAGTCCACCATGCTGTGGGGCGCATGGTGGACATCGTCGTTTGCGACGGTCGAAATGACGGTATATGCTGACCATTGATGCTACAAACTGCTGATATGTAAAGATACTGGTCAGCAAAAATCTCCTGCCTGAAGATCAGCCCGGTAGCCTATTTTTTACGACACTTATCTATAATGCAATTCAAAACCAAAATCTAAAACCGCCCGTCGAGTAAGCTATGGTCTAATGGTAAAATTGGTTCTCTGAAATAAATATTGCCCTTAAGCGGTATTTGTAGGAAACAAGAGCGTCAAGTCTCCGGCATGAAGATACGAACTGGAAGATGGCAGAAGTCATGATTAACGAAGTCGCTTACTCAAGCTCTCGCAAAGTCCATTGTCCTTGTGTTGCGCTTGTTTTTGAGAGGAGAGATTTCACGAAATACAAGCACGGGATGCCTTACCAGGGGCACAGAAATGTAGGAGGGTATGTGGGGAAGGGGACACTGCAGACCACTCCATTGGTATTTAGGAGACCTCCATAGTGAAGCGGCGAACGAGGGTCGGTGTGAACCGTTTTATAGCGATTAGCCAAAACTCCTTCAATGAGATCGCTACGGACGATTTTGAAATGGTTTCCTGCACGCTCCAGGAGACGGAACGACCAGGCTTGTGGGGAACTTTGTGGTTTTTGCTGATGCTTTTATCTCTACACATACCTGCTGCATTGTGGACAGGTGGACAGTCCTGCTTGGGCTTAGAGTGGACAGGGGTCTATTTTACAGCCACTCGGCTTGTTAGCAGTTTTGGCCTATTTCGACTTCACAGCAAACCATTGGTGGTTCCTCCACCCGACCACGTTGCATGATTTTGCTAGTTTGCTGACCACTGATTCGATTTAGATTAAGGATAGGTTGTGTAACCCCACTGGGTTTGGCATTTACAGGTAATTACTACATTTGTTTTGGAAGGCCTTGTTTTGTTCATCAAGCCAAATCTATAGGATGCTTCCCCTTGTATGTTATCTAGCACTGGTATAACCGCATGCACTGAGTTATTTCAATACGACCTTCTTAGTGATAAATCATTTGGTATTATGTTCACGCTCCCCCTTACCGTAATCCCTTTGTCTTGCCTTGATCTCCTAGTTACCCCCCAAAGTACTTATACCGCCTTTCGTTGTCGATTACATATGTCGCGACTTACTTATGTCTTCCGGAAGAGTAGGTAGACTCTTTTGTGTCATGTCGTACTCACCATACCATGCATGCATCAAGGATCGCAGGTCGAGTTTTGGTTTACTTTGCCTTGAGTAGAACACAATAACTATGCTTTCTCGATATCTGTGAACGGTTTCTGTCGCCCAGCGCGCACGCATGACTTATTTATTTCAGTAAGCTGTGGTTTGGTAGGCCCAACCGATGGATACAATAATGTTGGGGTTGAGGTTAAGTGTTAGGGTTAGATGTTATGGCTAGGTTTTATGGTTAGGGGTCAGGGTTAGCGGTTAGGTTTAAGGATTATGGGTTATAGTTGGGGGTTAGAGTTAGGTTTAGGTGTTATCGCAACTATTTGTCAACCATTCAAAGTGCAAACGCGAATTCCCAATAGCTATTCTTTTGCATACAACTACTTGACCTCTTGGCCTGTGCTTCCCCCGGCCGCACTTGTATAAACCCCCTCTCACCACCGGTCCCTTATTATAGGCGGCTGGGGATTTCTTACCTCAGGTGCGGCCACATAGCCACATCTGACCACTTATTTCTATAAGAGTAGTTGTGCATAATCCCTCTCATAAACAGTAAAAAGATATTTACATTTAATTGAGAAGTAGGGTTGCACAACCTACCGTTGCCTGATTTAGTTAGTCAAAAGGGGACAAAGCATGATAGTTTATAAAAATTTAGATGATTTAAACCCGCCTATTTGCCCTGTTAACTGGCTCACAGACCCTGAAGTGTCCTATTTGACACTGTATGTCATGTAATTTCCCATTCCTATTGCAAATAGGTGACAATTGGGACCCCTGGAGGGAGGCCTAATTTTAAGTTCGTCTTTATTTATCTGGATTCGAAAACCAGGAGAAGTTTAGTTTGGGAGGGTGGGAGGAACGTATATGCGTGGTCCTCTGAACTATCTTCCTTCAATGAGCCCTTTTAATATATTAAAAACCTATGCATCAAGTTGTGATTTTCCCCTTTGTGTACATATATGTTTAAGAACACAACTTTTCACGCCTAAAAAGATCCCTTCTACTACCAGTTCCGAATTACAGGTGGCTTTACGCCATAAGTCGAGGTTTACATGTTCGACCCTTAATTTACAGCACGGCATAAAGTCCTGGGAAGTTCTGGGAGTCGCTGGCCCACTCTCATCCCCAACATTTTGTCGTCGGACTCACAAGGGTGAATTACACACGTTAAGGGGGATTTGAGCAATTGGCTAACACCTGATCGACCTCATCGTGTTCCAGTGTCGGCATGTCGGTTATGGATGAGGCGTGTGTCAAATGCCCATTAATTACACGGTTGGGATAACTGGCACTGCAAAGTTTTTGGGTATGAGGAAGATTCGTCCTGTTGGGGGTCTATGCCAACTTCCATTCCCAGTAATAAACAGAGCTTTCACAGTAGGAGCCGGAGTTGAGAGAGCATTGCTGATTTGCCTGAGAAAAGTCAGTGCAGCTGCAAGTCATGACTCAATCAGGAATTTAAATTTGACTGATATTCCAAAAAATCCCCGTTCATATTCGGTCTGGTTGTCTGATAACCATGCACCAAAACAGGGATTTGGCAGCACCAGGAAAGCCTAGGAGGGGTGTGCCTGGCAAAAAATGACCACCATGAGCCAAATGACGCCATGGTTCGAAAAAAACTACGTCTCCCGTTTTCATAGTAGTTCAGTCATCCGAAGCCACGAAAAAGTCCTTTAAATCAAAATAGCCTGATGGATAAGGCCTAGAAACTGTTGCGTGTTGCCACCCTATGGTGCAAGAAGTGGAGCTGTATGGCAAAAATATCAAGTAAAGTGGAAATCCAAATACAATGTTACGTCATTCGGCATTTTTTGTAGGTATGAGTAACTGTCTACCAGCCTCTCCGTAAACAGTATCGTGAACGCGCCTGCGCAAAACAAACTTGTTTTGGTGCAAGCTGTAAGCGAGGAAATTTATTCCACATTTATGGAAGGACAATCTTGCTTCGCTCCGCAAACCTACCTCCATCTCACGAACCAACGTCACCATCTACATGAAAACGTGGTTACTTCTCTGGGGAGGTCTTTGGAATGTACTTTTCGTGGTACCAAAGGCCTTCCGGGAAACCGAAAAACTATCGTCAAACTGACCAAAATTTTATAGGATAAAAAGTTCGACTAAGTAATCACATACGAAATGCCCAACTCAGAGGTGCTTTGGTAGATTTCAAGAAATTCACTTTGGTCCAACTGTGAGAAACTCAGTGCTTCGGTGGGATTCGAACCCACGACAGTAAGGAAACGCTTTAGTACAGCCAACGCTCTAACCATCTGAGTTACGAAGCTCCACCGGACGACACGAGTTTGATCAACGACTACAGACCACATTGGTTATGTCTGCCTTATCTACTGACTGGTCCTATCGAGTAGGACAACGCTGTCGTCTTCCAAAATGTCTCCTGTAGGCAGGGTTGAGATCAAGTGTGGTCCAGGGTGGGTTTAATATAAATCAATCCATATTTTCATTTGTCAAATAATCGTCATGCTGGCACTATTTGCCCTTGTCGAGGCCCACCACTCTGATGCACAGTATCCGTCAAAACCCAAAAACCATCGATAGACACCACTTAATAGTCTTTCAAGGGAACAGGTTATCCGGGCAAAGTAGATGACCTAACGCACGAAATGTCGTAATTAACATTTAAGAGGGTAGTACCGCGTACACTTGGTACAATTATTTTTGTTTATTCAGAAAGTCTTTTACTAAGGAGGAATTTATTCTGGATCTGTTTTTGAAAGGAAAACAGGTCACAATTAGGCAAAATCAAACGTTTCCCAATGTTCAAGTGATTTCCCGCATTATTTATTATCACATGCTAAGACCTTTTTACGCATCTGTGCTATAAAGGAACATTAATATAAGCAAGACAGTTTAAAAGTAAATTCCATCTGAGAACAGAAAATGAGATTTCTCACCTATGAAACCCAGGCCTTAAATGATTGGCATCTCATAAGGTCATTATTTTGATTTGGCGATTTTTGATAAAATTAAATATTCCTTCGTTAATAAATAACACTGCATAAACCAAACTAAGCGTTCATTTGAAGATCGTCCGTTTCTTTGATGCAGTATAACTTTCGTGGATCGATGTGGGTGATTCGTGCACTAGAAGGGTTTTAATGCGCGGTTCGTGACCTTTCATCAGATAGGTTGCGAACTGTACGTCTGGACAACCGATCATCATAGAGCATAAGCTTGTGTCAATTACAACATTTCAGCATTCTGTCCCTTGATCGGTAAGTTTTCAACTACCTCGGAAAAGCACATAGAAAATAACCACGCCCTATTTGCGTGTGCTTTTTTAATCGGTTGTCGATGTTGATACCTGGATTTAACCACAATTCGTAAAAGGAAATTCGAGAAAATTCAGTTTCGCGCACAGTTTTCGGGAACTCAAATCTCCTTTAAACTTCCTGCCTGATAAACGTGTGCATTTCAGCTGTGGAAGCACGTTTTAATCGTGAAAATTTTTATCTCTTTGCGTCTAATCTACGAGGGACTGTCTTGAGGAGCACCTGCGACTGACAGTCCGAGCGTCGTGACCGATGATGTCCACCAAGTGCTCCACAGCGGGCTGAGAACAGGCACGGCGAGTTGAGCGAGGTTTCTTTTATAGTGATAGCAGACTTGCACAGCGTCAATTGCACTGTCTCCTCCTCCTGCACCTGGACTCAGTAGCATGAGAAAGTCAAGAAGACCGGGCAGGAGGTCGCAGGTGGTTGGCACGGCCGGATCCGCACTTGGGCGTACCACCACACCTTCTGGTCCACAACGGACACTCGACTAGGATTTTACACAACAACAAAGACGGGGAGACGGCACGGAATCCCAACTGGTTCAGAGTTAAGCGGCAACTGTGCCTACCATCACACACCAATATTGGCATTTATTATGTGTGCGCATTCCCGCTAACACCTGCCAGAGTCCGATGTAGCCCCGTGTCGGTCCAGCGCTTCTACCGCTGACTCCTTTTTGGGGGACGCCCATGTCAGTCGGTAGAACAAACGCGAAATCCGACAGTCTTATTAGTTCATGTACAGTTGTTTCAGTTGTCATCGCATCCCCAAATTCGCCTCTAATGCTGCCTAAACGTTCACCTCCTTGAAGGAAAACCGTCAGTTTCTTACTCAGCAACTCGGTCCCCGAATTTCACATTGTCGCCACAATAGGGTAGTGGTTCAGGTTTCAGCCGGGGATGTCAGTCACCAGATGTCGCTTAGTTCTCTCTCTCTCGAATGAAGTCGGCGAAGCTCGAATAAAGGAACAGATGGACGACCTAATTCGATTTACCTTGGCGCTTTGGATGAATGGGGAAAGGATGTCGGGGACGTGAGGACATGCGGAAGCAGAGGGGCGAAGAGATAGCGGCTTGTCCTTATTATTACCTCATAAATTCGTGGGTTTCCTTTGCCCGCCCCCCCTCGGCCCCTCCCCCCATCAGTCTTTCATGCTGGTAGGGTTCTTTTGACATCGTACGGGCCTGCTGGTGATGGGCAGGTGGTGTTCAGGCAGGCATTTCGTAATCACTCAAACGGTTTCGGGCTCTTTCAATACGGTAAATCACTCCTACCAAACGCCACAACCTGGGTGGTCAAAATCGATTCTAAGAGTGAAGCCAGGACTAATCTCATGCAAATCCACTTAGCAAAGTATAGATTGGCCGAAAATGAGCAGTTCTTTCAATGCCACATCAACCCTATCCAGCTGTGGCTAGCTGGTAAGGTATGGCCTTGCTGGCATCAGCAGCAGTGTTGTTGCTGTTTGGGCATTAAGACGCAGATAAGTGGTCAGAGACATAACCCGGCCTGTGATTTCAATGGGCGACGCTGTGGTATGCAATTTGTGGCAAGTCAGTAAAAATGGCACAACTGAAAGATACTTACACTAGGTAAACTTGAGCCGTCGGTCTCGACTGCTCCACTGCCTGTCGATCTGCGCTTTCCGGTCTACGGTAACTGATAGCCGGTCTTCCTGGGCATAGAGGGAGGTGCGTTCACCGTTCAGGTTGCAGGACTTTCTGGTCCCATTGCGTTTTGGGACTCAGTCTATGGGAATGTAAAAAAACCTACAATTTGAAAACTGGAGTATCTACCAGAAAGCACACAGGGAACGCTAGGGGACTCGCTGATGAGCAAAACCGCTCTCAGCTGTGTCATGCAGCTGCAGAATATCGGCGAAACACGTGTGTTTGGGCTTTTAGCTAGTGCTCTTACTGTCGAGTATGATATATTGTGCAACTCAAAAAGTCTAAAAACGTGTGCTATGCCAGGATCAGCAAACCATGGCCCTCGCAGCCTGGTATGCACTGGCAGTTCCCTGACAGTGGATTCGGTTGTGCTCCCGCTAGGTATACAGGTGGTGGGCATGGATGCCCAGTCACCACCCTCGTCCTTCTGACCCCTGGTGGGGTGTTGTTGTTGGCGAAAAATCCTGGTCAAATGTATGTTGGGAAACAGGGGTGTTGTGACACGTCTGGGTACGGGTCCGGCCATGCCAGCAAACTACGCCCTCCACCGCCTCCGATCTTCTTGACTCTGTCTTGACATCGGGTCCAGGTGGGGAGTCGGGAACAGTGGGTGTGCGGTAGGTGCTACGCAAGTCTACTACCGCTATAAGCTAATTCACACGCAAGTTACCGCGTCTGCCGCACCTTGCTGTGTAGCACACGGTGGACATCGTCGGAATCAGCGGTCGAAGTGTGTATACTGTGCAACTCATTCTAGACCCCATAAGACACAGGAATAGGTGTTCCCATGTCACAAGTGGTCTTGCACTAAATTCCAAGAAGTTAGGGTTGCTGTTAGGACACGGGACTAGGTGCCCATGGACTTTAGCATCTGTAATACGAGAGGTCTCAATGTCCCTGTTTGATCTAGGGTTCTCGCAGGCATTTGCATAGTGACTAGTATTTATGCAGAAGGGGAGGACGGACAAAGACGAGAGAGAGACTGCGACGGCTATTTCTGTCTTATTAGCCGTCGTCGGCCAGCCTTGCCCATCCACGGGTTTGCAGGACTTTGGATCTGAACCCGGATTCTTTGGACGTAGTCTGCTTACCAAACTACTGACTCCCCTCAAGTAATCGTTCGTTAGGTTGGCTGTCTACACCCATGCAGTAGGATGATCTCTATTAATTCCCTGAATTATTCAGGTACTTACGGGTTAGCGCATTAAACTGCATGAAGGAAATGCCTATATTGCGTGGGCAGATCCCTCAAACCATTCCGGACGTCTGGATAATGGATGGAATTCATACCATTTGAACTGTTAATATTGGGGTGTTGCACGACCACATGCACCCCTTACCTTCCCCTGATAATCTTCTGCCGTGACCCTCTTGTCCTCAAGGATTTCTACCAGTATCCGGGAAAAAAGTTATTAGAGATCTCAATACGCCGGCCGCTAACAATGCGAAGCGCACGTCTGAGGGTTATCCTTACATTTATTTGATGTCTTTTTCTTTTTCTCTGAGAAGGATGCATAATAGTGTCAGTCTGGTCCTCTGTATGCATGTACATGCAAAACTGCAGCCTCGAAAAAAGCGATATCACCGGGAAAAAGCTTTGATTTGTTGCCAACTACGCACCTATATGGACATTTAAAGGCGCTCTTAGGAAGGGTCGAGTAAGCATTCCTGGTCACAAGTGTAGGCGCAACGTGGGCATCAGAAGAAGGGTAGGACGAATGGTGATGCTGAAATCGTCAGTGGGAAAAGTAGCCGAGGCTGAGACGGAAAAGGCAATCTGATGAATGACTAATCTGCCGTGATATTGAAAGAGGCCTTAAACCCCCGTAAAAGGCCTGGCTGACAGGACATGCGGGATACCAATACCCCAAGCCTGACGATAAAACTGGCCGTAACATCAAAAGTAAGCCTAAACCTTAACGCAGTTATAAACCTGACGCTAACACTAGACCCAGCACTAAATCGAACCCAAAACCTACCACAAACCCTAGCCCGAACCCTAAGTCTAACCTTGACACAGTTCCTTACCCTAATCCTAACCCCAACCTTAACCGTGACTCAAACCCTGACTCTAGCATCAGACTTAAACCTAGGCCGCAATCCTAACCCTAAATTCAACCGAAACCCTTAAACTTAACACAAAACCTAACCCTAAACTCGCTTCTCCGCTTGATACTAACCAAAACCCCAAAAACTAGCGGTGCCTCAAAACCGAAACATCAGGTTGCCCTTTTCCGTTTTGCTTTGGTTGCTCTCTCACTGCCGATTTCAGCATCCTCCATTGGCCTAATTGACTTGCAACGCCTACATTGCGCTTAAACTTGGGATTAGGACAGAGTAACTGACCCCTACCGCGTTATTATTTATTAATCTCCGCATTGCAAGCTCTGTAGTAGCATGTGAAAATCGCCTACAAAATTCGCAATGAAAGCACACCTTTGACTGCGTCCAAGCTACGCCATAGGCTTGCGTTTGGAGGTTTCTTCTAGGTACCATTCCAGGACCCGACAGGACAACGGACCCGGGACCCAGTGGTTAGAGGTGTTGGAATTCTAACTAACAGGTCGCGAGTTCGAGCCTCGGGTGTCCCACACTTAGGGATTAGGTATGACTGGCTGACGACGGCTAATAAGCCAGAAATGGCCGTTGCAGTCTTCCTTGTCTTTGTCGGTAATGCCATTCTGCCTGTATATCATGCGCCGCTGTGCGGCTGCTTGTTGGGCTTGAGAGAGAGCCCTTAAGGCACAACGGAACAAGTGAGTTCCGTAAGAACGATCAGTGAGCGCCCCTCTACCACTGTATATTCCCGATCGCAACCGACAGGACAACGGTCCCGTGACCCAATGGTTAGAGTCGTTGGACTTCTAATTACCAGGTCGCGAGTTTGAGCCTCGGGTGTCCCACACTTCGGGATTGGGTATGACTGGCTGACGACGGCTAATAACCCAGAACTGGCCATTCCAGCCTCCCTTGTCTTTGTCGGTAACGTCATTATTCCAGGAACCATCTGCTTTCCCAAACCCTGCAAAAATCCTCAAATGACAATGAATTACATGATTATCTAAAGGGGGCTTATGGACAAACACGCAAGAGCTCCTGGTATGATAAATGCTGGTGAGTAATTTTGCTCGTTTCCCCTCCTTCACTACTGAACTCCGTTGTCTTAGAGGAAAAGGCTGAGACTTTCTAAAAATAGTTGATAAATTAATGCTTGGTGGTCGAATATCTGCTTGGCAACAATGGCTGACATAACTGTTATATAAATATGGGTATGTTTTCCATCCGTATATCTTCAATGTGGTTTTTAAATGCTCTTCCTATCTCCCTTATTTATACTGAATTATACTACAGAAGTAGTGCCTAAGGCACTGGTAGGATGATTTTAGGAAAACTGGTCATGTATGAGTCCGCCTCCGAAGAGATCGTGCAAGCTGCAAGGTGGGAACTGTTAGGGCCCAACTCAGAGGAAGCATGACATCACTGAGTCTTCTATTGGATCACGGTGGACTCTAGTAGTTGACGCAAGACTACATCTGTAGCTTCGACACCTTAGGTGCATAGGTTGGTTTCAGCAGTTCCCCATACTGCACGAACACCTAATCACGGGAACCTGTAAGAGTTCGAATCAGACGCCACCCTTAATGATGGTGTATTCGCAACTGTTCGGTCTTTTAAATAGAGCTCTCATGGTACCTCCTAAGGGGGCTATTTTATCCTTTGTTGACGTCCTCTTAAACTGAGTCTGTTATTCATATTTAACCAATTCATTGTTGCTATGTCTTCCGTGCCGAAATATATCGTTGCGGTTTAATTCCGCACGCTCTGGTCCTTTGTCATCAATTTTGAGGAAATTGATTGTCCACTCTGCCTGGCTACAGAGAATTGTTTCACATTCACTATGCATGCCATTACTTGGATCTTCCTTCACGCTGGCGAGCATAGTTGCCATGGTTTACACGATTTAGGTCAGAGATGAAGAGCACCACCAACCGGTTTTTCGGGTTTCTAGAAACTTCCGATTTTAGAAGATGGACGAGAAGAAGAGTATGAGTTTATTAGTGCAGGTTTTCTCGACTTCTAACATCACAAAACGCATTTGAGGCTCTGCACTAAAAATGAGTACTAATTCTAACATGCAGGCCAACTTGTAAAGTCCCAGATTTGTTTTCGTCAGTGGGCCAATTGTGGAGATCGCAAGTGTTCGGTCCGCTTTTACTGAAAACCCGACTTTCTCCTGCATGTAAGACAATTTCATCTACAACATAAACCCTTATATATTTTCTGGAGACCTCCTCTGAATATGTATGTCTTCTGAGGACTCCATTCGGGGCAAGGGAGGCATTTCAAATGCGGATATCATTGAACTTTGACACTGTTGTCCGGATTGACAAGGTCCCACACGCATGCGTTGATCAGTGGCTCCGGTTCTGGCATAAAAATCCTCTTTAAAACATTGACTGGAATTAAAATATTCATATTTTTGGGAAACAATTGATTTAGTTGACAATCGTTTGCGCACTGTGAACGTAGGAAGTGAACCCATCGAGACTGAAATAAAACAATGAAATATTGGCATATTTTGAGTACAGATTGAGGCTTCGCGCATGTGCATGGCATTAGAGGTCGGTAACGTTCCCTCCTTCCAGGTAGAGAGGTTGCAGAATTTCCAACCAAAGAGTGCTCTGTAATGAACTGTATGGCCGACAAAGGGTAGATTCCTTGTACCACTACTCCAATATAAGAGGTCGTTTTGAGCCAACGTGCTGAGGGAGGGGTGTACGGTGCGTGACGGATCTCATGAAATGTTGGCCGAAATTCTGCAGTGCGTTTTCGATTAGGAGTATTAATAACGCGGCGTTGTAATATTAATCATTTTCTGGCATACTCTTACAATATTTCTGACCTCCTGCAGAAACGGAGCTCGATAGAAAATGACTACTTAATTAGCGTGTATTTTTCGCATTGATTTTCGATTTTCTTATAAATTCCAATATATTTTACAGAATACATGCACAAAAATATCCTTTCTTTTACTCGTTTGGCAGAAAATCACATTTTTTCACATTTTATACTTTAAGGGGGTTTAATCAAGCATAATTTTCAAAGAAATATTAAAGGCATTGATGTGCTGCTTCAAAATGCCGATATTTTAGAAAAGCGCAAAATTCCGAAAATGTCACAAATGGTTTTAATTTAGGAAACTTTATTCTCCGATGTACAGACGTGGGTGTGCGGTAGGTGCTACGCAAGTCTACTACCGCTATAAGCTAATTCACACGCAAGTTACCGCGTCTGCCGCACCTTGCTGTGTAGCACACGGTGGACATCGTCGGAATCAGCGGTCGAAGTGTGTATACTGTGCAACTCATTCTAGACCCCATAAGACACAGGAATAGGTGTTCCCATGTCACAAGTGGTCTTGCACTAAATTCCAAGAAGTTAGGGTTGCTGTTAGGACACGGGACTAGGTGCCCATGGACTTTAGCATCTGTAATACGAGAGGTCTCAATGTCCCTGTTTGATCTAGGGTTCTCGCAGGCATTTGCATAGTGACTAGTATTTATGCAGAAGGGGAGGACGGACAAAGACGAGAGAGAGACTGCGACGGCTATTTCTGTCTTATTAGCCGTCGTCGGCCAGCCTTGCCCATCCACGGGTTTGCAGGACTTTGGATCTGAACCCGGATTCTTTGGACGTAGTCTGCTTACCAAACTACTGACTCCCCTCAAGTAATCGTTCGTTAGGTTGGCTGTCTACACCCATGCAGTAGGATGATCTCTATTAATTCCCTGAATTATTCAGGTACTTACGGGTTAGCGCATTAAACTGCATGAAGGAAATGCCTATATTGCGTGGGCAGATCCCTCAAACCATTCCGGACGTCTGGATAATGGATGGAATTCATACCATTTGAACTGTTAATATTGGGGTGTTGCACGACCACATGCACCCCTTACCTTCCCCTGATAATCTTCTGCCGTGACCCTCTTGTCCTCAAGGATTTCTACCAGTATCCGGGAAAAAAGTTATTAGAGATCTCAATACGCCGGCCGCTAACAATGCGAAGCGCACGTCTGAGGGTTATCCTTACATTTATTTGATGTCTTTTTCTTTTTCTCTGAGAAGGATGCATAATAGTGTCAGTCTGGTCCTCTGTATGCATGTACATGCAAAACTACAGCCTCGAAAAAAGCGACATCACCGGGAAAAAGCTTTGATTTGTTGCCAACTACGCACCTATATGGACATTTAAAGGCGCTCTTAGGAAGGGTCGAGTAAGCATTCCTGGTCACAAGTGTAGGCGCAACGTGGGCATCAGAAGAAGGGTAGGCCGAATGCTGATGCTGAAATCGTTAGTGAAGAAAGTATCTGAGGCTGCGACAGAAAAGGCTACCTGATGTATGACAAACTTGTCACGAGATTTAAGGTAGCCTAGAATCCCCGCAAAAGACCTGGCTGACAGAGAGCGCGGGACAGCAATACACCAAGCCTGACGGCAAACCAACCATAACCTCAAAGGAAAGCCTAACCCTGAACGCAATTATAAACCTGACGCCAACACTAAACCTAACCCAAAACCTACCACAAACCCTAGCCCTAACCCTAACCTTAACCTTAATTTTGACACAATTCCTTACCCTAATCTTAACCCTAGCCTTAACCTTAACCCCACCCTAACCCTAGCCCCAAACTTAACATGAAATTTAAACCTAAGCCGCAATCCAAACCTCAAATCTAACCGAAACCCTTAAACTTAACAGAAACCCTAACCCTAGACTCAATTCTCGACTTGATACTAACGCAAACCCCAAAACTAACCCTGCCTCTAAACCGAAACATCAGGTTTCCTTTTCAGTTTTAACTTTGGCTGCTCTCCCACCAACGATTTCAGCATCCTCCGCTGACCCACTTTACTTACAATGCCCGCATTGCGCCTACACATCGGATCAGGACAGCGTACCTGACCCCTCCCCATTGCAAACTCTGTTGTGGCATGTGAAAATCGCCTACAAAATTTTCAATGAAAGCACATCTTTGTCTGCGTCAAAGCTACCCCATAAGCTTGCGTTTGGAGGTTTATTCTAGTTACCATTCCAGGCACCGACAGGACAACGGGTCCGTGGCCCATTGGTTAGAGGCGTTGGACTTCTAACTAAAAAGTCGCAGTTCGATCCTCGGGTGTCCCACAGTTCGGGGTTGGGTGTGACTGCCGGACAACAGCTAATAACCCAGAACTGGCCATTTTATCCTCCCATGTCTTTGTCGGTAACACCATTATTCCAGGAACCAACTGTTTTCACAAGCCCTGCACAAATCCTCAAATGACTATGAATTACATGATTATGTAAAGGGTACTCATGGCCAAACATGCGAGAGCTCTTGGTATGAATAAATGCTGGTGAGTAATTTTGCTCGCTTCCTCTTCTTCACTACTGAACTCCGTTGTCTTAGCGGAAAACGCTGAGACTTTCAAAAAATTGTTGATAAATTAATGCTTGGTTTTCGAATACCTGCTTGACAACAATGACTAACATAACTGTTATATAAATATGTGCATGTTTTCCATCCGTATATCTTCAATGTGGTTTTTCAATGCTCTTCCTATCTTCCTTATTTATACTGAAATATACTACAGAAGTAGTGCCTAAGGCACTGGTAGGATGATTTTAAGAAAACTGGTCATGTATGAGTCCGCCTCCGAAGAGGTCGTGCAAGCTGCAAGGACGGAACTGTTAGTGCCCAACTCAGAGGAAGCTCGACATCACTGAGTCTTCTATTGGATGACGGTGGATTCTAGTAGCTGACGCAAGATTACATTTGTAGCTTCAACACCTTAGGTGTATAGATTGGTTTCAGCAGTTCCCCATATTGCACGAACACCTAGTCACGGGAACCTGTAAGAGTTCGAATCAGACGCCACCATTAAAGATGGTTTATTCGCCACTGTTCGGTCTTTTGAAGAGAGCTCACATGGTACCTCCTAAGGAGGCTATTTTATCCTTTGTTGACGTCCTCTTAAACTGAGTCTGTTATTCATATTTAACCAATTCATTGTTGCTATGTCTTCCGTGCCGAAATATATCGTTGCGGTTTAATTCCGCACGCTCTGGTCCTTTGTCATCAATTTTGAGGAAATTGATTGTCCACTCTGCCTGGCTACAGAGAATTGTTTCACATTCACTATGCATGCCATTACTTGGATCTTCCTTCACGCTGGCGAGCATAGTTGCCATGGTTTACACGATCTAGGTCAGAGGTGAAGAGCACCACCAACCGGTTTTTCGAGTTTCTAGAAACTTCAGATTTTAGAAGATGGGCGAGAAGAAGATTATGAGTTTATTAGTGCAGGTTTTCTCGACTTCTAACGTCACAAAGCGCATTTGAGGCTCTGCACTAAAAGTGAGTACTAATTCTAACATGCAGGCCAACTTGTAAAGTCCCAGATTTGTTTGTGTTAGCGGGCCAACTGTGGAGATCGCAAGTCTTCGGTCCGTTTTTACTGAAAATCCGACTTTCTCCGGAAGGTAAGACAATTTCATTTACAACATACACCCTCATATATTTTCTGAAGACTTCCTCTGCATATGCATATTTTCTGAAGTCTCCATTTGGGGCAAGGGGAGCATTTGAAGCCTTGAAATGCGGACATCATTGAACTTTGAGACTGCTGTCTGGGTTGCTGAGGTCCCACATGTATGTGTTGATCAGTGACCCCGTTTCCGGCATAAAAGTCCTCTTAATTGATTGATTGGACTTAAAATATTCATATTTTTGGGAAACAATTGATTTACTTGACAATCGTTTAAGCACTGTGAACGTAGGAAATGAACCCATCGAGACTGAAATAAAACAATGAAATATTGGCATATTTTGAGGACAGATTGAGGCTTCGCGCATGTGCAAGCCACTAGAGGCCGGTAACGTTCCCTCATTCCAGGTAGATAGATTACAGAATTTCCAACCAAAGAGTGCTCGGTAATGAACGATATGGCCGACAAAGGTTAGATTCCTTGTACCAATACTCCCATATAAGAGGGCATTTTGGGCCAACGTGCTGTGGGAGTGGTGTATGTACTTCTATTTGATCCAGCATATAGCAGACAATGGTCGCTGGCGCTGGCTTGTTGGCCTTTTCTTCGGGCCGTTGGCAGGTCGTAGAATGCATCACTAATTCCTGAACGATTTTATTTACATTAGGTAACCTAACTCATGAAAGGTGCCAAAATTTACGAATTAATTCCAATCACTCGCAAACCGACACCAATGCATAGATCCCATATCTATGTTAATCAAGCACAACTGTAAAAGAAGTATTAAAGGCAGTGATGCGTTGCCTCGAAATGCGATTTTTTAGAAAAGCGCAAAATCCCGAAAACGTCAAAAATCGTTGTAATTTAGCAAACTTTGTTGTCAGATGTACTTAATGTCTTCTCATGCAAAAAACTGAACAAATACGAAAGCACAAGTCTAAAAACGCCTAAAATAGCGTTTTAGTGAAGCTCACAGCTAAATATTCCCTAAGAATTAGGGTAATTTCAGGTATGGCGGTGTTCCAACAGCCTACAGTTTGAGTACATATTCCAAGGCAGTTTTCGGGGGATTCGTGGTATTGTTGATTTCTTTGAGTTGATCAAGATGCGAATCAACATAAGAAACAGGATTTTGTTTGATTCTACCGATAGGACGTCGTAGGAACAAAAGTTTTCATGAGGTCACATGCTGCCAGGCCGATCGGTGACTAATACATTTAAGTAGAATTTATAGGCGTAATCGTAAAAATACCATTTTGTATTTATAAAAAGAAATTTTTTCCGTTAAATAAATTGGTGCTTTTCGTTTGTTCTGGATTACGTTGGGCTTCAGATCGACCTCGAAATATCGCTGAATACTTCATAATTTTCAGTGTTCTCCTCCGATCGTCCTTAAAGTCAGATTCTGTGTCATGTGTCTATTGAAAACTTTAACATTAGATATTTATTGTAGGCATTTACCGAAGTAGCGGGTGTTTGGACGTTCTTTTCCATGCACAAGGTCGTTTGAGTCAAATTTGAATAAGGAAGCCTCATCATCTAATAAAATGAACGTACACATCGCAACTCGGCAACGAATATGCCTTAGATCAATCAGAAAACTTTCTCTGATAAGTTACCTCTTTAAGAAGTGCCTTGATACTGCAGTCCGTTGACGGATCTCTGTGTACTTTACCTTTCTGCACGGTGAGGCCAAGAAAAAATGTGACACTTTTGGCCGTTTCTTAGACGTTCCTAAACAACACTAACATGTTTCTACCGTAAACGTATGGACATGCTTCTCTTTTCATAGTGCGGCCATTTGCACTGTTTTTGCTCACCTTTAAACTCCATATGCATACTGATGTTTTGCTGAAACTGCTAATGTCTTGTTCGTTCCATTTCTGAATTACGTATGTGCAGAAGCCTGACTGCACAAAAAGTGACGTTTCATATGTTCAAAACTGAAAACGACTATTCGGCTGTTGGTCATTTCTGTGTCAAAAAGTGAAATATTCCAACCAGCAAGACAGTTTCAGCAGCGTTTAAACGAAGGATCGCCTGTGTACGTTATTGCTGCGCTTCCAGGCACCAAATCGCACAAATCTGCTAATATGACTTCAAACATTCGATAAAACATCTGGTTCTCCTAAAATAACCTTTGTGTTCGCAAGTCGATTTCCACGGTTAGCACGTGCCAAAAAATAAATTTTTAAGTTCGGCAACCTCTGTTTATTAAAACTCTCGAGGGCAAATTACTCTCCATTCAAGGAAAAACCCGCTCAGATGCGCAACCGAAGTCTGGGACACTTCCTTGAAGGGGCTGGATGGGCAAACAAAATGTGCAACATTTAAGACGCCCGGAAATTCTCACCTCAGTTTCCGTCATCAGGTTTCATGGGATAGTTCACGTACCTCTTTACGTATTCGTTATCAGGGTGCTGCTTACTTGGACCTGCTCGCAAACGGAGTCTTGGGTTGCAGGATACTAAGCAGCATAGGTACTGACTAAAAGCCCAGCCACGTGTTTCACCGATATTCTGCTGATGCATTGCTCAGCTGCGAGGGATTCGGCCAATCAGTGGGTGGGAGTCAGCCTAAAGAACCCACAGGCTAGGGCATTCGCTTTTTGCTTGATTTGTTACGAGGAGCGACCCCCTGCCACTGCCGGTAACGCTGAACGCCGTATTCTTGGGCATCGTACCACTCCAAATTCAATGTTAGGGGACGCTCATCGATCGTTCTTACGGAACTCACTCGTTCCGTTGTGCCATACGGGCTCTCTCGAGCCCAACCAGTAGCCGCACAGCAGAATTTCCAAACCAAGAGTGCTGGGTAGCCGACAAAGGTAATATTCCTCCTGCCACTGTGCCCGCATAAGAGGCCGTTTTGGGTCAACGTGCTGTGGGGGGAGTCGGGGTGTATCTACCCATGCTTGACTCAGCATACTGCTGAGAATGATCGCTTACGTTGGCATTTGCCTAAGGTCGTTTGCGGGTCGTAGAATGCATAATTATTTCCTGAACGATTTTACGTATGCGTCATAAAGGCTCTGTTTATTTGGACCCGCTCACAAACGGGGTCTTGGGTTGCAGGATACCATACTAACAGCATAGGTAATAGTTAGATCGAAGTTGGTAGCCAGGTCCCTGTCGTATGAGAATGGTGGGAAGGGGGGTTATATGGGTGGAATAAATGGAAGGGTTGGTAAAGGAAAACGGGAGCTTCTGGGTAAAAGTAAAGTTGCCAGGGAAAGTGCAGGACAGTTTTAAGTAGGTGGAAAAATGGCAGAAATTTGAACCCTACGCTTAACCCTAAAATCCAACCCTGAGCTCAACGGTAAAGCCTAACCTTAAGCCTCAAAACCGAAACGTAACCAAAATCCTAAAACCCAGCGCTAATCCAAAACCTAGCCATTACCCTAACCCTAACCTTAACCATAACCCTAACGGGAGCCTAAACCCTAGCCCTGACACCGGAACTGACCCTAAAACGCAAACCCTAATCCTAAAACTTAACCTACGCCTACGCCTAACCCTCACTAAACCCAACAGCCTGACCGAAATGGGCGACCTACCTAGCTCAGTAAGAGCACACCTACTGATAACAAGTTCCCTAGACAAGGTAAGCACACCTACTGATAACAAGTACGTACGTCGACAGTGTCAACGTATAATGTTTGGCTACCAACTGCGATCTTACCTAGGTAATAGCTAAAAGTCCAGATATTCTGCCGCTGCATGGCCCAGCTGCGAGGGGCGTCAGCGGGAGGAACCTGCAGATTAGGGGATTCACTTTATGCTTCATTTGTTACAAGGAGCGACCCCCCCTGCCACCGCCTGTAATGCTGGACGCCGTCTTCTTTGGCACCGTACCACTCCAGTCAGCCCTCCTGAGGCCAGTATGGCCCACGGCCCACAGTCCTGTTGTTCGAGTAGACCGGCGCAGATTAGCAAACAGGTCTGAATCTACCGGCGTTAACGAGCTCGCTGCTCGAAGCATTCGCCTCAAAAGTCGAGACGCTCGGATGGCCTGTCGCCAAGCCTCCTCTTGACTCAGCTAATTGGAAATCAACCGGCTTCACCCATTCTTTCCACCTGGGTGGGCAGACGCGGAAAACGTAGGTGCGGACGAGGACACCGATGTTGAGGGTGATTAGTTAAGGCAGGAATGGGCTGGGGGGGGGAGAGGGGGCGGGTGTGAGGTGATGGTTGCTAGGACTCAAGGGTGTCGCACTGGCTGCTGCTGATGATGATGATGAGGAGGAGGAGGAGGAGGAGGGCGAGATGCTGCTGCTGAAATTCGCACCCCATCTGATCAGCCTGACACGCAACCGTAGGTCCGATGATGGTTTTTCCGGTCGCCGGGCCTAACGACGCCTGCTGACTCAAGCAGCAACCCTGAATGACAGCCATGAAAGCCGAGGGTGGCTGATGTTGTTCTGATGGTATTAATAGCGACAGTCTGGACTGAAATCCCTCCAGGAGTGTCGGTTAAATGAGGACTCTTCGTGGTAATGGCGCCGCAGGCGACCAGGTGTGTATATTTATTTTGTCAGGCAGCTAGTGACCTTATCCTTAGAGGCGACTGTGCGATTCTTACTAATGCAATTATCCTGAGGCATTCCTCGGTGTTTTAATACTCACGCGCTTAAAATTGGCGGCGATGTTTGGTCCTGCAGCCCCACTTGCTTAATGCCGTATGGTTAGCCTACTCAAACAATGTCAGTCAGCATACCTTACCTAGCCGCTCGCTGGATTAGGAGTGCAAGCAGAGCTCGAAACAGGCGCAGGGAAGCACGCGCGAACCGAAGGTGGTGTTTACACACTCCCCCCGACTCAGCCACACACCGGATCAAGAGGATAAGGGGGCCGCAATCACATCTGGAAGGCCAAAAAGGTAACCGTATTTTAATCCGCGGCGTATGGCCACCATAGTGTAACCAACAGCGTTCCATATCATCCGGATAATGACATCAGCGAGCCTTCTTAGCCGCTCACTGGATTGAGATAATTAAGAGGGCGCAAGCGGGGCTCGAAGCACGCGCATGGAAGCGCGTGTGTGAACTGATACCTGATGTGGCCGAGGGTGACATGTAAGCACTCCCCCCGAGTCACAATCACTCACCATATTTAAACGCTAAGGAGGGCGTAAGCACGTGATGTACGTAAAGTCGGCGTAATCGCACCTAATTAAATTATTTTAGTTATCTGACCATATGTTATCACTCAGGTGGGGCTGCAGAACCAAACCTCGCCAACTTGGTTGAGTTTACTCAGGAGTAGCTAACGTTTCCTATTATCGTGGAATAAGGTGGGTGTTATAATGTATCTTTGAACGATAATTGGAGGGCGTCAACAGCCAAGACTAAACGTGTTATCCACATGCTGCCTGAGGCGGTGTTGGGTAGGATTGGAAAGTAAGTCACAGTTGTACTACCACCGCAAACAAAAGAAACTGTAGTTTCCGGCCTATTGATCATCACCAGTTGGTCATTCCACAACAGTCGGCTGGTGGGGTCTGGATTTTGAACCAGATCTGTTCAGTCATTGAACGATGCGACCGCCCGTGAGACCTTCAACTTGGTGCTTCAAAACAAGACAGAATGA
>CACRXP010000191.1:586520-612630 GCA_902702965.1 Spirometra erinaceieuropaei | reverse complement strand
CGAAGACGATCCGACATTTGGGAATCTACGACGGCCTTAATGGAGAGCCAATGGCTGTAGCCCGACGAACACCTGTCATGCGCGCCTTACCTGCTCACGCCACACCTCCACGCCCAGTTACCGCATAGGTTTTTTCGGCCATGGGCGAAAACATCCACCGAAATATCACCCATTTCTCACGCCCGCACTGTGTGAAGACATGTAACTACAACATAGACCCCCCCCCGGTCATGCGCGAGCACACTTAGGATCACACACGACTCACCTCAATCCTGCATTGGCCATTGTCGAAGTCAGTAGTGATGGGCATTTGGCTGTGCGCGCGCGAGATACCCACGATAAGCGGAGGTTCTACGTCATGGCAGATGTCATCATCGATCGGCTGAAAGGCTCGGATAAGGCGCTGACGTTGGAAAGAAAATCAGACAGTGCGACCGATCTTGAGGTACCCCTACTCATCCAAGTAGGCTCATTAATTGGCACGGTGAAGCCTTCACACTAATACCGTGCATATAACTATGAGATGGAAGGTGGTGTTGGGCAGCATACGTTACTTTACTGATTGAAAGGCTGTTGCGACTTAAAAATTTTCTGAATCATCCTCAGGAAAGCATTTAAGACTGTCTCCCTGTGATGGATCTCGCTTTCCGATGATAGTGCACAAACTTCAGCCGAATTTAAGAAATCGAGATATTTATAACTTGGTTTTGCTGTCGGCATTTGTAATAAACGATGATGCTTTTTTATGGAAATCACGAGTCGAGTCGCTTTAGACAAATGTGTATATGACGCTGACAGTTTGACTTTTCTATGCGGCCTTCGACGATGAGGGAAAAGTGACCTGTTATCCATTCTATTGGAATAATCAACAACATAATCCGCACAGACTAGTTGTAACTTTAATTTTGAAAAAAACAAAAGATGAAAGCCCGGTTGCTGCGTGTTCGGCCACTTGCGTCAGAGGAAGAACCCCAGTCTCCTCGACGTAGTTGATCTGCCGCAGTCACACCAGATCCGTTAAACGACTCCAGACGTATCAGTGGGTCTTTCAGTCTCATTACATAGTGCCTGGTGGTCGTCTCCGGATTGAATGCGATTCCCAGTCCCCGTGCGCGGGTCAGAAAAGCGTTCCACGTGCATGCGTATGGTGCCTCGCGTTCGCGCAGTGTGCCATCTCATGAGACGTTAGCCGAAATTTGGAAGTGTGTCTCTGATTCCAGAAGTCAACTTAATTAAGGCTGCAGTACTAATTATCGTGAAACATAACCACAAGTTATTTCAGCCACGTCAGGATGACGGCTTTTGAATGAGCTTCTTTCCAACAGCCTCTGTAAAAAATACCAGTTAAGTAGCATGAATTTTCTGCGTTGATTTTTCGGCTCTTTCAGAAATTCAAATACATTTTGTAAAACATGCGCAAAGTATTCTCTCTTGTACTCATGTGGTGGCAAATTATATCTTCCTCAAATTTTACACTTGATGATAGAGCATCTTTTGGATTTAAAAAGGCTTTTGATTATGTGATTCTTAAGACTTTGAGATGTCTGATCATATAGTATCGCATGAACAAGTTAATTAATGTCGTTTATAAAGTGGACAACATGGTCCACATCCACGGCAGAACTTTATGAGCAATATATGAGCTCTTTCTAATAGCCTGTGTGAATGCATGATCCTCCTAACGCGAAAGGTAGCTTGTAGTTTGTAAATCCCCTTTTATGATCCGTCCCCGTACTTGAAATCACTTGGAGCGTATGAGCACTCGCGGCAAACAAGGATAACGCGACCGGCCACGAAAAAAGTGTATTGAGAAACTGCAAGTCAAGTCTAACCGGAAAATTAACGCGTATTTATAACATCCTACTGGGGTTTGCATGCATTCGGCCCAATGCACTTCGAGAAGAAAATCCTAGACGAGCTGATCGATTACTTGCATACACGAATCGATCAGGCTCGAGGGGAACAGTCAATGGCGAGGCGCGACGATCAAACTAACGGTGCTCTAAAGAAAACGCACGTGGCCTCCAGTGATTGGCTGGCTCTTCTTTTTGGGAGTGTAGGCACTTTCAACAACCTAAAATGCAATTATAATGGCAGGTGGGCTCCAAAATCCCCAGGAATTGACACACATTTCTAACCGAATAATACCCTATCTTCAAGCATAAAACTTGAATAAGTCATAATTTGTTATCGAGTGGGCAAAAGAGCGATCATTTTGCGCATACTTTCTATAAAGTGTTTTTGAAGTTATAAGGGTATCGAAAATCTTTCGGGAAAATTCCCACTACTTAAGTGGTCATTTTTTACGGAAAACAGTTTATGCAGAAGGCCGACAAGGTGTTCATTTGAGGGCCAGAATCCTAATGCGCAAGAAATATTTCGGGATTATGCCACAAGATATTTACTATGACAAGGTTGCCTAAGTAACCTTTTCGATTCAAAAACACATTTCAGAATCTTGGTTAACATTTCATGAGATAGCGCATCCACCGTAGGTCACAGTACTAAAGCTCGCCTTCCTCGGGCATTTAAACCATCAAGTTATGTGGAACCCATAACGTACTAAATACTAGGCCTGGTTGAAAGAAAATCCGAAACTTAAGGAAAAACCCCGCCTGAAGGAGAAATGCACCGCGACTGCCAGTCAAAATATGTTATTGTGTAGAAAAACTGAGTCCCAGCAGTTGTCCACAACAGTCTGTGTTTTTATCAGATGTCTGTGTTGAAGGTATCTGCAGAGTCTAAATTGATTTCTATATCGGTACTCTTCTTGCGGCCTCAAGACATAGCTATTTATCTGCTGGACAAAAGTCGTTACAGCGTCAATCCAAGGGAACCTGGCAAACTTCTGGCTGCAATTCGGGAGTAGAAAACTGAGAGAACTTATCAAACATCAAGGCAGAGCCGGCAAACAACGCGTCGTCCCTAGTCGGCCTTTACAGCTACTTTAAATCGTGAATGTCCAACTGTTCCCTTACGTGTTTACACAATCGCCATTTCAGAGTACGCTGGTGTTCAGATCGATCGGAACAATTAGGCGGGTGTGAACCGTTCGAAGCTAAAGGAGGTCAAATGTACTCTTTTCCTCCTTTCCTCGCATAAATTTTCCTATGATCGAGAAAACTGGACTGTTTTACTTACGAGACATATATTAGAGGTACAAATTATCAAGAAGTACATATCGCTTTACGGATGCTATTAAGTGGGATACGATAAATAAATAAGGAGCTGCGAAAATTCCCATAGCAGTAATCAGAAGACGAGGTGGCGAGCATACGTAGCTTTCGATAAATTCTCGTCGGACCTGTAGAGTCATATGGGAACGGGGTAGAAGTAAAACGTGTCAGCGATAAGAGAAATCGATAAAAGTTCGCCTTAAAACACATGCGGGGTGTGGGAATGTGGGGGAGGGGGGGGGGGTAATAGCAGACAGTGTCAGTGTGCATCTCGACTCGGTCCCCGTGCGGCTCCGGCTGCACGGGTGACTTGAGTCTGAGACTATTCCGACACGTCAAGCGTCGTGGATGGGAAGGTTGCGGATTGAGGTCCCCACTCGATCCAGGCAGTTCGTCGCGTTGTGTGTGTGTGTTGTGTGAAGTGGCGGACTGGTGGGTTGGGAGACGGGCTGAAACAGCACCTTCCACGGCCCTCTCATTCAAGTGAGCGATTCGCCGTTCAACCCCCGTTGAACGAAATCCTGGTGTATGCGTGTCTGGGGGACCATGTCGTGTTCGTGGCGCGCGCAGTCGTGTTCAGTCGACCATGACAGCCACCGCGCCCATTCCCCACTCCAGTCTGCTGACGTGCTCGGACAGCGACTGGCGTGTGGGAATGGGAAGGGAGAGTGAGGTCAACGACTCAGCGCATTTTCCTCACTATAAACAACCTGACGCGCTTGAAGCTATCACGGTGCGCTAAAAGCCGTGGCTTGGAAGGTTGCCAACTGACGGGGTAACTTGGACCTCCTCCTTAACTGGAGGCGGTCTGAGAGTCAGGCTGCAATGGCTCCTTCTTAATGTGGCCGTATGGCACTCCCACGGCAGTGTGGGATCCGAGCCAGGCGACGGCGGCACGCCTAGGTGCGGCTTCGGTCGTGCCAGCCTCCAAATCTCTGTTGTGTTGGTCAAATCTTTGTCATTAGTTGTGTGGACCAGGGGGTGCGGAATGGAGCGCCAAGGCCAGGATCCATCCGAGCCATCCACCTGCGGCCTCCCTCGTCTGCGGTCTTCTTGACTCTGTCTTGACACCGGGCTCAGACGGGGAGGAGGAGAGAGTGTAGGTAGATTCAGCGCAAGTCTACAGGCACCATAAACCCCTGCGCAAGTCACCGTCCCTGCTCCCACCGGCGCTGCAGCTGTGGGGCACACGGTGGACACCGTTGAAATCGACGGTCAAACTATCGTCAGGGGCGGGGTGAAAGCGGAAGGGCGCGGAAAGTTGCAGCGTTATTCGACCTTCGACCATTCTAAGCGCGGAGCCTGAATGTGGTTCTCCTGTGCGCATAAGATTGGTTTTCGTAACCTTATGGCGGACGCTTCTGCTGTTGTTAACAGGCGCTGGCCTAGTAGCTTAGGGTAGCTCTATGGGACCTTATAAATCACTCGAAAAGCTTCGTTGGGGTCCACAAGATGTCCGGAACCGACAATATGCGCGAGAATGGCGCTGTTTATGCTCCTCGTTTCGTTTCTTTCCCAGACATGCCGGGAGGTGTTCCCGTATTCTCTTGGATAAGCGCCGACTCGTGCAACCAATTTAATCTGCTCCACAGGAGCAATTGAAGGAATAGATGCACACTGATGTGGTCTGCGGTGGAAAATTATCCGTGCCTTCTCCGCGTAAAATAAGGTTAGTAGAGAATTATATTTGAACCCTTGCTGCTGGGAAGGTTCATGAGACTGCTTGATCAAGGCGCCTTCCTAGGGGTTCATTCACAGCGTCCCCTTGGAAAGGGACTTCGAGGAACAACGTTTTCCTTTCGGCGGTCGGTGTGGTGGGTTTGATCGGTCATTCGTCGATGTTCTTTGCAATAAACCTGTCAGGATGCCCGTTTTCGCGAAGGAAGTTCTGGATTATTTTGAGCTCCTCATCGATGCTATCTGTTGAGTAAATATTTCGAGCTCTTTGTGCGAAGCCTCGGATTAGATTTCGTTTTTGTTGGAGAGGCTCGAAATTAGCGAAATGAGGAGCTATCGATTTGTAGCACAGACTTGTTGTATTTTAACACATCGAAACTCAGTCGTAGTTAAACAAGATCGTTTTTCAAGATAGGAAGCATTTGATAAACAAGCCGATTTACCCTGATGATGAATACAGCGCATAGAATGCCTAGCTGAATTAGTAACTGGGAAGAAGTAGGAGCTGAAACAAGAACCTTCTTCGCCTGAAGTTTCCGATTCGTTCCCTAGCCCATCACCAGGAACAACACCAGACAAAAGCAACTCTGGCATGGGGGATGCCGTATTTATAGGATGCGGTCGCTATGCTACTACATGCCTGGCAAAATTAGCGACCCCACCCATAATCGTAAATGTTTGCCCTCAGTGCGAAATCAGCCTCATGGAAGGCATCCGAGTTGTTGCTAGCTGTGGCTTCCCCACATATACTAGGCAGTGACATGATAATTACTCGGCCCCTCGGCCTACCAAGGCTGGTGCTGAAAACAGTTTTCGCTTGCGCGTTTCTCGCGTGGCTAATCATTCTGCTCAAGCTTAGTCTCAGCACTGAATAAGAGGGGGAGGGTCATCGCCTTTTTTTATAGACTGGGAGGTCGTGAACCATGAGTCAAGCAGCTCACGGTTCACTTGACTGCTACCTCTCGCGAGAATTACGGCCGTGTCGAACTTGGATGTGTGGCCGGATATTGTCGAATGAAACGCGACTTTGGAGCTGACGCCGCTTCTCCACACTGTTGCTGCGCGTTTGCATTTTCGCATCGGCAGAATTCTTCCAGTTTATCCGACGTAGTTGCTCTGCCCGCAATCGCACCATATTGATAAACGACTCCAGGCGTTTCTAGTCGTATCAGTGGGTCTTTGGGTCTCACCACATATCCCCTGATGGTTGCCTCCGTTCTGTGCACAATTCTGAATCAACAAGGCACCTAACGACCTCCGAACGTTTCCTGACGTACGTAAGCGCTCGTCAAATTATGGGGCCGGTGTCATTTGGCCTCTTATCTCGTTTGCATATGCGCCGAGTAACGAATGTAAGCGGATAGCCATTTTCTCTGACCATCTTTTGAGAACACAGTACTTCAGCAACCTTGACTTCCGGCTCACTGTTGTGCGCCTCAACCCACCAATAACGCATCATCAAGCAACTGCGTTTGATGCTGACTGGGTGGTTGCTGGTAACGTTCAATGCTTGCGTCATATTCGTCATTTTCCTGAACAATGAGGATTTTAGTTCACTACAATCCGTGCGGCGGACAAGGACATCAGGAAATGGGCAGCTGGTTGCCACCTTCCCCTTCCATCGAGACGACGGGGTTAAGACGTTCTTTGAATGCCAGCACCAGATCCCCTTGGATGACCACGAAGGTGCCGTCCACATATCGGATCCAGGATTTTGGTCTATGATGTTGGAAGACCAGCGAAACCAACTGTCGGCGGACCGCCTCGGTTATGGGGCTCAAAATCGACGAACCAATTTACCTGCTTTTCCCCTGTTCCACCTCCTTTCGCATGAAATGCCGCTACCTGATGCTATCTGCGGTGGTGGATTCGAGCATGAATCTGAAATATCAGACGAATAAAGTTCTCATTCCATGGATCGCGTTCACTTTTCCCAAATGCATCCGAGACCCCGATTTTCGCTTGAATTAACTACTGTCTGAAATTTATCCTCCCATGAATTAATTCTCCGAAATTTCCACCACAACTGTACCGCCGCCAACTAACACCGACTTGACTGGTCGACGTTTGCGGTCAAATCAGTATCAAACTTGGGCTTATTTTGCGCAGTTACTTAAGATAAATCACCAAACTTTGGTAACCGTGAAAACAAATTTCCACTAAAATACTTGGGTTTAAATGTAAATATGGTTTGCTGCAATTTTTATTTTCTTGGAAACTGCGCAGTTAGATGAGGAAGAATTCCTCTCCTAATTGGAAAGTTTACTGTACACTGTCCGTTTTAATGCTGTTAAGGTTTTTACAGTGCTAAAATCCAAATTTTTCAAGTCCACTTATTAAAGCCGTTCGGTACGAAGTTTCTCTTTCATGAAAATTGGCATTCTGGAGCAGGCTTATTTCTATGAGGAGCATCTCGGTAATGTTTCAAGCTGGTGAACATTCCTATTCAGTCTGATTTTGCCCTACATACGTCTTCGACTTGTCCTCGGTGAAGTAATTATATAAAATACACGAAAAGTTAGACCTACCTCAAATCATCAGCCCCCTAACAAAATAAAAGCCCAGCAAATGTAAAAATAGGTGACATCTTAGAGATTGCCAAGGTTAGATGCTTCTCAGAACTTAATGCACGGACTTTACGCAGTTATTTAACCAAGACTTTCAAGGTTCCGTTGCAATTTTTAAAGCATAGTTGTGCCGAATTACATCATTTTCAGTGAAGTATGCGTATGAGACTCCTTTCTGCAAAACTATTAACAGTGTAATTTGTAACTGGAGTAATATACGCCGGAAAGTACTTTTTGAAGTTCGTCATAGGACTTTTCTTCCTGTTTACACAATACTTTTCGGGGAATTTATGGCATAAGCTTTCCAAAATAGATTGCATGCCAGAAGACGAATGCGAAGCTCAGGGGACGCACTACTGAGTCAGAAAATCTCGCAAATGCTTCATGTTACAGTGAAGGATCCCCAAAATACACGCCCGAGCTTTTAGTGGTTTCAGCTTGGGAAGCAGGACTAAGAAAATTCAGATATTGCGCACGGGTTCGTAACCTAATGTTTCAGTCAGGCAGGGTGCAGAAGTCATTCATCGCTGAAGAGTCATTCCTGTCGACATTTCAGACGGTACAACTACATGGAGTTTAAAGCCATGAAAAAGTGGAGCAGACCAGGGCACTTTGCTTGCTGGACTTGTCTGGCTTTCTGACCGGGAGAAAGACGCGAAAAAAGGACGAAAATGAACTTCAAACGATACTGATGCAGCGGTATGATTTTTCATCCCAACTATTCTTTCCGTTGGTGTCTTTCCCGTGACTGAAAGTTGTGGAGAATTCGCAAATCTTCTTGCTGACTCCCAAGTTATTTACTGTATTCTCCCAATCTACATGCCAAACATTCCTTCCAACATGGCATGTCCACGGCCGCTTAACGTGAACACTGACAATGTTTAAGACGAGGCCACATCGCCTAACTCTGTTTTACGCCCAGCGGAATTAAATTCTTTTGAGCGATCTTTAAAGATAACTAGCACATATCAGCGGACTCCAGGGGAGGGCGCTTCGAACACAGAATTTCTGGAATGTCGTGCGATTTATAGTGCCGAATAAGTTGGAAAATCCGGGAGTTCTCTTTATTAAAACTTCATATTTTTATTCAAGTTCCGCATGTTTTTCAACAGATCTAATGCACTTTTTGTGATGACCAGCAGAGGCAACAAAGTACTCCCGAAAATCACGTTTCTTGAGATTGTCGATGGCAACGGTAGGGTGAAGAACCCCACACAACTGGTGATAGACTGTGGACCGTGTAATACGCGGATGGTGGTAATGCGAGTTTAGCGAGTTTTACGCCAGACAGAAAGCTGACGGAATGCAAGAAAACACAAAAATTGCTTAGATTTCTTCCGAAGATCTTATTGTGAACATTCGTATGGCAACGGAAATGACCGCGTCAATTAAAAGAAACAAACAAAAAGCAAACCTTGAAAAAAATCACAGAGTTTGAGTAATGGTCTGAGGTCATGGGAAATAACTGTTATTGGCAGTGCAATTTCTACAACGGTCGGCAAATGGATGCCAAGATAAAAGCCTATATGACACTATCCACGGTCTGTCGGCAGTTTAGTGGAGTCCTTCGCCCTATCCTTGCCATGTCGAGCCTAAAAAGGACAGCTTCCAGATTCATATTACGTAGCAGATCGTCTTCTGCTCGCATTCATTGAAGGCGCCACAAATCACAAGGCGCGAGGTCAAGTGAACTAGGCGCCTGCTCGGTAAATTACATTTCTTAGTCGGTCAAGGAAATCCATCTTGGGTACGCAAAGACACCTTTCCACAGTAGAGACTAGACGCGAAATTCCACAATTCCTAGCGAGACCGAAGAAGTCTTTTGGTGAGTACACTTCGGCATATCAGGTAGGCATTCTAATATGAACTTCCTGGCTTCTCGCTGAGTTAATTTCTTCTTTGGGAAAGCTCTCCACCTTTTGGCCGTTTCGCGTTTTGAGAATTGCCTGGGGGATCGTATAAACATACTCATGTCTCACACCATGCGCCGGGTCGAGGGAACTTGACGAAGTTATCCATGTCGAATTTAAGAAAGAATTGTTTGGGTGAGACCGATATGGTGTCTATTTTCGTGATCGGGAACACCATGAAGGAAGCATGAAATGTAGTTCCTACAGCGACTAAAGTGAACATGGAGAATTTTTTTGAGGACTGAGGTCTTTAAACCCAATGGCTGCTGATGCTGGTGGCAAGTGATCGTCACTGCCACCTCGAATGCGGCCACGTTGTGCTCCTCGGTGGTAGTCTTCGAAGGGACCCCGTGGGTGTTATGCCCGTGATGCTGAACTAAGAGCTTCAAATTTTGCAAAAACTGCTGGAATGCAGTTGTCTGCTTCGCAGCCTGATTGGTGATCGTTTTTCTGCTCTTCAAAACTTTCGGTGACACACTGCTGGTGTTGTTCAAAGAATCCACCGCGAACCAATAATCTCCTGTTATAGATGTTGGGACGTGGTAGGATTTATTTTGTTAATTTTCGTCTGATCATTGCTTTAACACTTGAAGGCCTCGACCGCAACAGAAAAAAACCGTTTTTTTGTGCACAGCACTAAAATAACAAAAATCACACCACCTTTCCAGCACCACACTCGCCCGCACCGCCATGAGCTTCGTATTCGAATAAGATGGGATATTTCAAATATGTCTTCAGGATTGTTCTGATAACTGCAATCCATGCGCATTGAAAGCGTCAGTCGACATACTACTCTGGAGGTGCCCTCAGGGCCAAATATCGTTCTGTGTGAAGAGGGCGGAAGCAGCATCTGAGGGGGTGGCAAACCTACTTTCTGGGACATACGTGGTCCACGCTCTCAGCTCACCACATTTCCGAGTTTCGCCAATCCGCCTAATTGTTTTCGGGACAGCTAGTGCGCACTCAGAGTCCCGGAATGCATCAAGTGCTCTTGACCCTAAAATCACCCCCATGGCGCTGGGGGGGGGGCATACTTGTGGCCACGAGAGGCCTCCTTCAACGCCTGCTTCCTTCCTGCTCTTTCGGCGGAAATGACGGTGGCCGAGGCGGCTGGAGAGAAGTGTTAGTGGTCGGAATTCACGAGTACAGCCTCAGGTGCACGTGATCATGAGATATTTGGAGAGAATAGGTGTTATGGAGGAAGCAAAGGTGGTGTTTGCGGCTTCATTAAGCTTCTTCCTTTTGGCAACTTTACTGGGTCACCCCGTTGTAGTTCGTTTCTCCGTCCTCTCTTATCTTATCGTAAATTTTAAATCGACTTTTCTCCTTTCTCTCACTCCCTTCTACCAAAGTAACAACCCTCCTCCCGTTTAGTCCAGTCCGTGATCTGTATATGCGCCCACTTACTTGCGCCGACTCTCGTTTCTTGTGTTAAATCGTGTCTGAATTCTTACAGCATCGTTTCAACTGGTCCTCGTGGGCAACCTCTTGCTACAGGTAACACCCCTTCTGCTCTATCTCCCTTGCCTATTTTTCCTTCCTCCAGTTGTTTGCTATTTTTACAGCCTCTCTTCTTCAAGCCTCCGTAAGCGACAGTACTCCAGCAGTTTCTCCTCAGCTTCGCTCCCTGCTCTCCATTTGCCGACTTTCGTGATGACTTCCGGTTTTTCTCCTCGGATACACTGAGTTCTGTAGTAGAGGGGCGCGCACCGATCGTGTTACGGAACTTACGCATCCCATTTTGCCTTGAGGCTCTATCTCGAGCACGGCCAGCAGCCGTACAACGGTGCGTAATATAGGCAGAACAGCTTTACCGACAAAGACAAGGGAGACTGAGATGGCCATTTCTTAGTTATTAGCCGTCGTCAGCCAGTCATTCCCAACTCCGGGGCGTGCAACACCTGGGGCTCGATCCCGCGACCTATTGGTTAGAAGCCCAACGTCCTAACCAAGGGTTGCGCACCTCGGGGTTGGGTACGACTGGCTGGCAACGCCTAATAAGACAGAAATGGCCACTCCGACCCTCCTTATCTGTGTCGGTAATGCTATTCCGTCTACGTACGTGGGTATATACATATGTATATGGCAGGACAACGAGCCCGTAGCTCAGTGGTTAGGGGAGTTGTGCTTCTAACCAAGATGTCGCGGGGTCGAGCCCCAGGTGTTCCACACATCGAGTTTGGGTATGGCTGGCTGAAAACGGCTAATAACCCAGGAATGGTTACTCCAGCCTCCCTTGTCTTTGTCGGCAACGCTACTCTGCATTGGGTTCTGCTGCACATACTAGCTCGCCACTTACCGGTTGGGCAGAATCATAAGTCCCCCCCGTCTTACGGGTGGTCTTACATCGAATTCCAATGGATGGAGGTTAGGTATTGGATCAGGGCTAGGCTTAGGATAGTTTGCGTTATGGTTCAGTCTGGGTTAAAGTTCGGACAGAGAAATAGGCGCCCACGCAGAATCCAGTGCAAAATTACCCTTATCACCTTTGGGGGGCATTTATTCTCGTGTCCAACTGTTTTGCTTCACAGCTTTATGTCCGTCCCCCCCCCCCTTATCCTCCCGTCTACTCATTTTTTTGCATCTACCCACCCTTAAATTCCCGTTTTCTTGCTATTTGTAAGTAAGGGTGAGTATCATGAAACTCAAGGTGCCCTTGTTGAATGCTGTCTTGCCTCATTTTATGTGTTTGGCTTCTCTACATCTTCTTCCGTTCTCTTGGTGTTTCCAAACTATGTAGAGTATGCAGAAGACATAGTTTGCCGCCTAATGGGTACAAATAAGCATGGCTTGTGCATGCTTCCGAATAAAATTTTTTTAATTTACAAAGGCATCGTTAGGGGGTTAGGGTCAGAAATGAGGGGTTGTGGTTATGGGTTAGGCGTAGGGGTCAGGGTCGGGGGTAAGGGTTTCATGAGGCTTGACCCAATCCGCAAACTGGGTGCCTTCACCTACAGTACGTGAGCTAACTCACGAAATGTCAACCGAAATTCCGAAATTCGGTTTTGTTCCGAAAATGTTAATTAAGTTTGGCTGCAAAACTAATAATCATGCAGCATAATTCTATAAGAATTCAGTTACCCCAGGATGCCGACTTTCTTTCCGGCTGCATGCAAAAACTATACTCTGTAAAAAATGACTACGTATGTAGCAGCATGTTTTCACTGATTTTCGATGCCCTAAAAAATTAAAATTATATTTCATGGACAGCATGCCTAAAAATATTCATTCTTTTGCTCATTCGGGGGAAATTACATCTTCCATTTTTAGGCTCAAAAAAGGATATAATTCGGTTTCTAATTCTGAGATTTTTTAATACCGTGAAATAGCCGTTCATGGCACATCATGTTTCTGTATTTACCAATGTGGCTTGTTAAGTTAACAATATGGCTCAAATCCACTGAACCCCATATGGTGTCCTCTTAATACCATAGAGAAATGTATGGTTTTCTGTACGCTAAAAATACACGGATAGTAGATTGGAAAACCTGAATGCAAGTGGAACGGCGGGTCAGGTTCAAAATTAGTCGCGAATTGGAAAACTTTTTGAAAACCAAATTATACTCTTCTTTCGAGTATAAACTTGGAGGGAGACATAATTGTCTACCGAATGAGCAAAAGAATGAATATTTGTATGCATGTTTTTTATGAAATATAATTAACTTTTTAAGGACATCATAAATCAATGAGAAAATCAATGAGAAATGCATGCTACATAAGTAGTTATTTTTTACAGAGTATTGTTTCTGTATGCAGCCGGAAATAATTTCGTTCGAAACCCAGCATCCTGTGGTAATTGAATTATTGTAGAATTATGCTGTACGATGATCAGTTTTACAACCCTACTTAATTAATCTTTTCGGAACGAAACTGAATTTTTGAATTTCAGTCGACATTTTATGAGTTAGCCCATCTACTGCATGTTCGACACGCTTCACCTCTCCGCGAACTCATGGCTCGCGGGTCGTTTAAAGTCCCACAATTTATGCCTATTCATGGAGCTGATTTGCACATTGTGCAGCTGAAAAAAAGGCTTCCTTCCGTCCGATCACACATTGATATGTGCTACCAGGGACGATCTTTGTTGGTAAGTGAGTTGAGGGTAGTACCCCTGCTGTGAGTGGCTAGACATCAGACAGGGCAGCCATGGCCAGATTTTGGCCGGTGGCCGAAGGTATAAGCATATTAGTAGCAGGTGGAACCCGCACGCATATTTAATGGGCTCGCAGATTTTGCATTGAACGTTCTACAAATGTATTGCCACGCCGAAGGTCCAGGCACCAAAGGGATAAAAACTCATATCTGTTCATTTCTGGGCTGTGTTATGCTGCTCGAGGGGATTGGCTACGTAAAAGAAGGAGAGGTCGACTGTGTGTGTGTGCCCTCAAAACGGGCCACGTGTTAGATGTGCTGGACCAACACGGGGGCAACATCGGACTCTGGCAGGCGTTATCTTTGCGTAATAACAAATGCCAACATTTGCGGGGTGCGCTGGCGGACCCTTTTGTCGGCATTCGTCGCACAACTGGACCACTGCCGCCACCCCATAGTTTTGTGGTCAAAATCCTGGTCATTTGTGTGTGGACCAGGGGGTGCGGAGTGGAGCGCCAAGGCGAGGATCCGTCCGAACCATCCACCTGCGGCCTCCCCCGTCTCCGGTCTTCTTGACTTGGTCTTGACACCGGGCTCAGGCGGGGGAGGAGGAGGAGAGAGCGTAGGTAGATACTACGCAAGTCTACTGGCACTATAAACCCCTGCGTAAGTCACCGTCCCTGCTCCCACAATGCAGTCTGTGGGGCACACGGTGGACATAGTCGAAATCGACGGTCGAACTGTCGTGTGTGTGTGTGTGTGTGCGTGTGTGTGTGTGTGCGTGTGTGTGTGTGTTGGTTGGTTGCGGACCGTGGCTGGCGTTTATTTGTGAAGTCCGCGGTATTATTTGCCATAATTCTGTCTCCTCGCGGCATTCCCTCATGATATCAGAGTTGGCATACAAGACCCATAATAGGACGCTATTCGCCTGCAGAAAGTCAACAAAATAAGCAACAACTGCAGTCGTCAGACAGTGACTTTTAACCAATTTTAATTGAATATTTTAATGCTTTGGCTCTGATTCTCTAGTTTGTCACTGGTGTATGGATGCGCCGACAAGGAGATGTTGGTCAGCGAGGTTGACCATCGAGGGGATTCTCACTGAGCAGTCCTCCGTCACCTTACCTCCCCAAAACACGTATCCGCACCCCTGACGGGTCTCGTGTCTGCGGGTGGTTTGTTGTAATGGCATCTATTCTGATGATGTGGCTGTTACTCTTGCCGATGAGGACAGTGATAGCGCACTCTCCAGCGGACAGACCAATAGCTCGATGTCGGCCGCATGCACCACCCCCCCCCCACCCACTTTGGGGTGACAGTTAAAATCGTGTTGAAGCCGCGGTAACATGAACAGGGGAAAGGCTAAGGCGAGGCAGCGGGCTAGATAAAACGCAGGGAATAGCAGTTGACGTTATGGCCGCGGCATCATCCACTGATAACGCCCCCGCATCTGTCCAATGGACGTTTGAAAGGGCAGGCTTCCCCCAGTCCCGCCTCGCCCCGAACACATGTCTGGATGGGAGCAAGCTGAGGGAGGGGGAAGAGAGCGAATTCTGTCCGACGCAGATGTTTTTTCCCCCAGGTCGGGTGATCCGCATCTCCGTTCTCCATCAATGGAGTGGTCAGACCCACGTGCAGTTATAGGCCATTTCGTAGCAGGGCAGCGTTCACGAGGCAGTCGGTAGTCAGAAGCGGTGTTGCTGGACAAGAACATCCATCATTCATCTATGCAGGACGATATTCTGACTGAAAGGAGGGGAGGCAGGAGATGAAGACCAGTATCTGGCGTTCCGTTCTGTGAATGACTCAGTTTATCTGAACCTTGGGATCCTCATCGGTTAGATGGTAGTTGGTAGCCCTCGCGCTACAAAAAAACTCCCAGCTACCTGTCTTACGGGACCGGTGGTAATAGGGGCTATGCGGGTGGGGCAGATGAGTGGAGGCGTAAATGGCGCTTGTAGGGTATGCCTGGAATTGACGTTCCTGACAAAGTGGAAGCCTAATTCAAATAAGGCGAAAAATGCAAGGAGGGTATAGAAATAAGCATGGATAATTAGTACGGTATGCGGAATAAATGCATCCATGTCCCAGATTGGAAAGAATAGCAAGTGAAGGCGAACAACTAATAGGAAGAAGGCAGTGTGTCTTAAGGTCATTCCGCAGTATGTGCGATATTACACTAACCGACAGAATGGGCATGAGAACACGACAGCTAAGCAGCGACACGCAGGACTGCATAACGCAAGCGGGGTAAGACTTCAATGCGAAAAATATGTTTGGGCGAAAGAGAAAATCTGCAAATAATAGTGTATTGTCACTGTGGCCACATATAGGATTAAAACTATGGCAGTAGTTGTTTGCTATACGTGAACGGTGTACTATACAATGTAAAAAGGCATTAGCACTCTGTATATGAAGTTACACTTTGTTCTGCTTACAGAGTCCAGTCTCTTAGAAGGCGAAGGAAAGCAGGACCGCAAGTGGATAGGCCGACAGATTATTCGCGGATCCTGGAAATAATCCAGTCGTCCTACCTAGTGCAGTATCTCCAGCAGAAAGGACTACTGACCTGTAGAGTCTTATGTAGATGTCCAAAAGATCATGCCCTTACAGATACTGCGACAGCACACTGAGGGTTTTGCCTTCAGGTCACATCTGGGTACTGTGGTATGCAGCCTAGGATAGTACCTAGAAAATGAATCAGATACAGGTAACACAATGCGCGCATGCAATTAGAAGCATAATAAAAAGCATGATGAATCATAATCTGCCTAGGATAAATCTTTCGCCCTTTACTAAAGATTTCCGTGTATGGGTGCAATACAGTGAGTCTATATAGACATTTTTGCAGCGTCTCGTTCTCGGGGCGGTTAAGGTGAAGAAGAAAGTCATCCTGACAGGGCTTCTGCGCGTGCACTCCCAGACATAATGAGAACGTAAACACAGAGCTTGAAATCAAGCTAATAAGTACAATTGTAGAATCAGTGGGCAGGGCTACCAACTACCATCCTACCTCCTCATCTACAGTTTCCAACATATGCACTTATTGCTGCACCAGAATCATATTTATGACGCCCTAGTAGTCCCCGGAGATTAACAGCACTACGTTAAGCAAGTTAGGCTCCATCAAAACGATACTGACAGCATTTACATCAATCTTCCTTAAAAAGACAGTACTGAAAATCGGCCTTGATGGGCAATGGCCGGGAATCTGGACAGACTCCCCTTTGCATACACTTGCTGGAAGGAAAGGCAGCCCTTTCAAGCTTGTTTACTTTAAGTTTTCAGTAGTAAGAAGGCAAAGCATTGTGATTGATTTGCACATACCACTTATCTGACTTGAGTGCAAGATAAACATGTTATCTGCATTTCTTGCACATTTCGATGCGAACTGTGTATAGTGTTGGACACCGCTCTAAAGGAATCTGATGTTTTGACAAAGGTAAGGCCGAACAAGACGGTGTTATGCAAAATATCTTGAAACACATTTAACCGCTGTACTTTTCAGTCGACTTTTAAAACCTCAGGCACACTTTTTACGGGTTTTTCGGGACTTTTGGACAAATTTTATATGCAGTACCACAAGACCTCCTGTTGGAGACAATAGCCGTGCATGCGCTCCCTTCTGACCTGTTCTCTAGCTTGCATACATTAGGTGGGCAAACTCACGAAATGTCAACATAAATTCCGAAATGTGTTTCCGTTTCGAAAAGATTCATTAAGTAGGGTTGTAAAACAAATCATCATACAGCATAATTCTATAATACTTAAGTTACCCCAGGACGCCAGCTTTCGAAAAAACCTCTCTCCGGCTGCATGTAAAAACTATACTCCGCAAAAAATGACTACTGAAGTAGAATGCATTTTTTCTTTGATTTTCGATGGCCTTAAAGATTCAAGTATATTTCATAGAAAACATGCACAAAAATATGCATTATGTTACTAGTTCAATAGACAATTACGTCTTTCAATTTCGTACTCGAAGGAAGGGTTAAATTCGGTTTTAAAAAAGTATCTAATTGTGAAATTTTTGAGTACCGTGAAATGGCCCTTCATAAAACGTTATGTCTCCGCATCTACCAATGTGGGTTGCAAAGTTAACAATGTAGCTCAAATCTACTGCTTAATTTTGTGAATGCCCTATGACCTCCTCTTAATACGCTAGAGAAATATGTGGTTTTCCGTACACGGAAGTAATACGGCTTGTTGTTTTGGAATCCTGAATGCAATGTAACGGCAGGTTTGGTTCGAAATTATCCGGGGATTGAAAAAGTTTTATAAAACCAAATTATACCCTCTCCTTGAAGGCAAAATGGAAAGAAGACGTAATTGCCTACTGAATGAGCAAAAAATGCATATTTTTATCCATGTTTTTCAGGAAATATAATTTTATTTTTTGGGGCATCTAAAATCAATTAAAAAATGCATGCGACTTAAGTAGTCATCTATTACGTAGTATGGTTTTTTGGATTCAGCCGGAAAAAAGCTTGTTCGAAAACCGCCGTCCTGGTGTTACTGAATGATTATAGAATTATGCTGCACGATGGTTGGCTTTACAAACCTACTTAATTAATCTTTTCGAAACGAAAACGCATTTCGGAATTTCTTTTGACATTCCATGAGTCAGCCCACTTACTGTACTACAACTGCCACTTTAGACTGCCAACTTCCACACCAACCTGTCGGTTTTGCACCCGCTTGCGCTCGCTTTGACAAGGTGCTTTACAGTCTTCTTGCCGTTCTGCACAACTGAGTCACCTTCACTCGCCAATTGACCATTTCGTAGAAATATGGCATCACAAAGGTCACACTCATTCACCGCGAAGTCCCAGACCTCTGTTTGGTCGGTCTCCAAATTACTTTGGAAGGTGGTCTATTGGCTAGTGATCAAAACTCTCATCATGGGTTTAAGTTGCTCTTTAGTCCTGACTTTCTGCTACTTGGAATCCTCGCGGGCAAGATTCGAAACATTTACCTTTTACCCAATCAGCATATAATCCCCATCTTGAGGACTAGTCAGATTTCCTCAGTTAGCCTTCATCAAAGAGATATAAGCGTCGTCACCAATTCCTTAGATATTGTCCCGAGTTTTGCCCAGGTAGGGTTAGATATTGAGTTTAGGGCTTCAGTAAAATTTCTTGTTATAATTAGGCCTGTGCTATAGGTTAGCTCTTTAAAAATCGCGTATCTGAAAGTTTGCTTGTCCTCAAGATTGGGGACCTTGATGAACAACCTCTAAAGATGGGGGTGATATTAGTGGTAGATAAAATCCTTCTTGTCGTATGACCCCAGTCTTTATTTCTTACTCATCTTCTTTCCAACCAATGCTTCCCTTGAATTTGAAACAAACTTCAATCTGAGTTTATTCTTTGACCCATTTGATTATACACTTCGCATCATTCGCATCTTTCGTCGCCTGACTTTGCGATGGGGTTCGAGTGCTCGTACTCTGAAACCAATCTCGATGACGAAAATGTCACCTTTGTGAGTATTTTCGCGAACACACGCATCGCACATCAACTACGCAAGTATATTTAAACGCTGGATGCCCACGAGATTTGGTCACTTTGGCGACAGAAACAGTCCTCGATGTAGACCAGATTTAAGATGTTGCACCGAGTGTACAGCAGCACAAATTATTAACTGTTGGTGGGAAATCATTGAGCGAAGCAGGTGTTATTCGTCATTATGCGGCTTTTCCTGATAAAATAACACCCCATCTTTGAGTATAAAATTCGAAAACAACGTGATTCGTTCTAAGATGAGTACAACAGAGGTTAATTTTGCGCACGTTCTCCGTGAAATTTATTTGAATCTATAAGGGCATCGAAAATCAGTAGGAGAATTTATAATACTTAGACAGCCCCTTTTTATCCGGTGCGGTTTTTCGTAGGCTGCCGAAAATAAGTGTACACAGAAGCCGGCATCATGGCATGGCTGAAATATCCTGGGATAATTCTGCAAAACTGTATTACAACCCCACCTAAGTACTTATTTTTAATAGGGAGCATTTTTCAAAATTTCGACTGATATGTCATGAGATACGCCACCTATTTTTGCAGCCGTGGCGACGGAAGTTATAGCCGAATAATTTGTCTGTCTGACTCGAAGAGGGCCACTAATACCCTGGGGGACTGTAGAGAATTGTTAGGATGTACAGTGGGTGACCTAACCCACGAAATACGTCGAAATTTACGAATGATTGCTAATAACTCGCAAACCGACACTAATACGTGGACCCAACATCTATTTTAATAAGGCACAACTCTAAGAGAATTAAAAGCATAAAATAAATAATAAGGGCAATTTTGCGCTGTGTATAAATGTCGGATTTTTGGAAAGGCGTGAAATCCTGAAAACGTCAAAAATGTTTGTAATTTAGAAAACTTCATTTTTAAATTTTCGAAACGTCTGCCCGTGGAAAAAAAGAAATGAATCTTAAAGCAAAAACAGAATAACAGTTAAAAATAGTGTTTTGTGAAAGTTTACATTCAAATATCCTATAGCAATTAGTGTAATTCCAGGTATGGCGTCTTGCCAACAGCCTACATTCTGAGTATAGATTCCAAAACAGTTTGCCGAGGATTCGTGGTATCCTCTAGTCTTTTGAATTGATGGAAGTGCGGTTCAGTAAGAAAAGCAAGATCTCGCTTGATTTCGTCGATAGGGACATCAAAGGAACAAACGTTTTCATAAGTTCACAGGTTGACGGACCGATTAGTGCCAAATAATTTTTAAAGAGAATTGGCATGTATAATCGTAAGCATACCATTTTGTGTTTGTAGAGAGAACTTTTCTTCCGTCAAATTAATTTGCACTTTTCGTTCGTTCAGGATCACGTTGAGTTTCAGATCGGTCTTGAATTATCGATGAATATTTCACGATTTTCAGTGTTTTCATCCGATCGCCCACAAGGACATATTTTGTAGTATTCCTCCGTTGAAAACTTTAAAATAAGGTTCTTCTTGGGGGTATTTACCAAAGTAGCGAGTGTTTCAGCTTTTTTTCTCACTTAGAACGTCATATGGGTCACTTTTGAAGACTCACTCAAACGGATACCATCTTCGAAGAAAATTGGCATCCACAACGAAAGACAACAACGAATATGCCTTAGAAAAATTAGAAAACTTTCTCTAATACATTACCTCTATAAGAATCGCTCTGGTACTGCATTCCGTTGATGAATGTCAGGGTGCTTTAATTTTTTACAGAGTGAGGTCAAGAAAAATTTGACAATTTCGGCCGTTTCTGCCACTTTGCAAAAAGATACTGATATTTTTCGACCGCACACGTAAGAACAGGCCTTTTTCTTTACATTGCGGCCATTTGAATTGTTTTTGCTCAGTTTAAGACTCCGTTCTACGATTATAAATACACGGTAGAGTAGCTATATATACATTGATATTTTGTTGATTTTAACGTTTTACTCATTCCATTTCTGAATTCGGCATCTGCAGAAGCTAGACCAAACAAAAAGTAATATTTAATATGTGCAAAGCTGGATCTGACAGTTCGGCGATGGTTATTCCTGTGACAACACGTAGGATTTTCCAAACGGCAAAGAAATTTTAGCCCATTCAAATGTAGGATTGTGTGTGTGCTTTATTACTGCACTTTAGGGCACAAATTCGCACAGATTTGCTAATCTGAATTCCATAAATCCACAGAAAATCTGGTTTTCTTAAAATATTCTTTTTTAGGAAGTCGATTGCCACGATTACCATCGGACAAAAAATGTTTTTAAGTCTGGCAACCTTTGTTTATTAAAATTCTCTAGGGTAAATTATTCTCTTTTTAAGGAAAGACCTGCTCAGATGGGCAACCGAAGTCTGGAACAGGTATTAGCATAGGAAATTTCCTCAGTATACCGCGACGTCCACTTTCAACCAAATTGATGAACCTTTTGCTTGAAAATATTACGCAGACACAATTTCTGCACAAGATGAGGACATTTCCTTAATGAAGCTGGGCGGGCAAGCAAAATTCTCAACGTTTAAGCAGTCCCAAATTCTCACATCAGATTCTGTCACCAGGCTTCTTGAGATAGATCGCGTACTGTATAGTTATAGTACGAGAGACTTGTACAACAGCAACTTCTATACTTATTCCCAAGACAGGGGAAGAATTAGGTCGAAAGCGCTGGAGTTAAGCATTGCACACGTTTACTGATCCACAGAAGAGAGTACCAGATTTTGGATACTCGAGAGTCATATTGGTGAGCGCTGCCGGAAGGCAACACTAATACAGTAGGTGTGCTGACTCATGAAATTTCAACCGAATTTCTAAAATGGGTTTTCGTTTCGAAAAGAGTACTTAGGTAATATTTCAAAAGTCATCATTGGGCAGCATAATTCTATAATGATACAAATAGCTCGGGATGCCGGCTTTTCGGTTGCATGCAGAAACTGTACTCTGTAATTAACGACTACCTATGTAGCATGCATTTTTTATTAACCGTATGGGGTTCATAAACTTTGACATTTGATTAGCGCCATATTGTAAACTTTACAAAAAAACATAAGTACATGCGGAGGCACGATGTTTTTTGAACGGGCATTTCACGGTATAAAAATATCTCATAATTAGACACTTTTTAAAACCGACTTATACCCTTGCTTTGAGTATAAATTTGGAAGAAGGCGTAATTTTCTACCGAATAAGTAGAAGGAATATTTTTATGCATGTTTTCTATGGACTTTGATTAAATTTTTGAGAGCGTCGGAATTCACTGAGGAAAATACATGCTACTTAAGCAGTCATTGATAACAGAGTATTGCTTTTGCATGCAACCGAAAAGATGTTCGTTCGAAAGTCGGCATCCCGAGGTGTCTGGATTATAATAGAATTATGTTGCATGATGATTACTTTTAAAACTTTTACTTTCATTCTTAAAGCTTTTCGAAACGAAAGCGCGTTTCAGAATTTTGGTCAATCTTTCACAAGTTAGTACACTTAGCGTAAGCCATTGGAACCTGATTCTGAGTTCCGAGATCCGAGGTGCCTCGTATGTTTACCACATTTAATGGGCTCAGACACTTCATATACTCGTCATAAAGTGCGAAATCAGAGGCAACTATCTCCCGCAAGCGATACCCCTAATGCTTTATCGATTCAGTCTTGGACAGAATCAGATCCTACAATGGATATATTAAGCCATTCTGACAGAAATATTGGAAGTAGTGGACGTTCGAGATCGTCGTGAGACACTTACTTTGCCTACTTATCCCCGAAAAATGAAGTTCTCACGGCAAAACTGCGGATTTGTGTGGGCTGACACCGTATTTCTTAAGTCAGATGTTGTTGCCGGTGGACAAGAACGAGTGGTGGTGCTGGTTCTACTCTGGAATACGTCGAGAATAAAGATGTGGGTATTACTGTGTGCGCTTGTAGGAGGCGAACACAGAATTCAGTGAAACCAAAACTTACTACTCGCAATGGACGGGGATTTCAGTAGCAAATATGTTAATCTCAACTTGCTCCAGCTTGTTGGCCACAGTAATAATTTCCCGGCCGTTCGACGGTCATTAACGCCGGCTACGTCTGGTTGAGCACGAAAAGGAGCCAAAACACCAATTGATTAAGTGAGCCTGGTGGTCCACTAGTGGATTCTAGACTACTGGCTTAGGAAATCCTGCTTGGGCAGCCAGCTTACTGGGTCTTACTGTACCGTACGTTGCAGTAGGCTGGGCGGGTAACTTGACCCATATGTGGTTAAACTCACGGCGCCCGGTGGGCCCTCGTAGCTCAGGTGGTTAGAGCGTTGGCTGCGTTAAAGCCTTCCCCTTACTGCGTGGGTTCGAATCCCACCGAGGCGCCGAGTTTTTCACTGTTGGGTCAATATGAATATGAACTCATGAAATGTCAACCAAAATTTCGAAATGCGTTCTCGTTTCCAAAAGATTAATTAACTAGTGTTGTAAAACTAATCATGATGCAGCATAAATCTATAATGATCCAGTTACCCCAGGGTGTCGGCTTTTGAAAGAACATATTTTCGACTGCATACAAGATCTATACTCTGCAAAAAATGACTACTTATGTAGCATGCAATTTTCTCATTGATTTTCGATGCCCTTGAAAATTCAATTATATTTCATGGAAAACATGCATAAAAATATTCATTTTTTTACTTATTCGGTAGAAAATCACGTCCTCTTCCAATTTCATACTCAAAAGAAGAGTATAATTCGGTTTAAAAAAAACTTTTCTAAGTCCCGAATAATTTTGAACCCGAGTTGCTGTTACACTTGCATTCCGGGTTTCAAAATTACAAGCTGTATATTTTCCGTGTACGGCAAACCATGCATTTCTCTACGGTGTTAAGAGGAGACCATGTCAGGTTCATAAAATTAAGCAGTGGATTTGAACAATATTATTAACTTTACAAGCCACATTCGTAAATGCAGATACATGACGTTTCATGAACGGCCATTTAACGGTATTAAAAAATCTCACAAATAGAAACTTTTTTGAAACCGAAGTATACTCTTCTTTTGAGTATGAAATTGGAAGAAGACGTGATTTTCTACCGAATAAGTAAAAGAATGGGTTAACGCGTAGGCCCCCAATTTTTCCACAAATGTGTCAAATTATATGGTCTTCCCTAATGAGGCAAGTCTAAAGTGATGGTCAGCGCAGCAGAAACAGCAAAGCTGGCTTCCTAAGAATCGGGACAGAACTTTTAACGCGCAGCGAGAGTCTACAGATGCTGTGCAGGAAATTGCAGAGATAGGGCCTCTCGTTCACAAATTAATTTGCCAGCTCTTCTCATCGGCACGGGCACGTGGCCCTTTCCGGTCTCGACGCCACCCGCGAGGGCATGGCAGCAGGAACGCGCTTGTCCAGTCGCCGTCCTTGTTCTCTAATTCCATTAAATCTGCGCTAATTGATTGCTCCGAGGCGCTGTGGAGGGGCAGGGGAATGTGCGGAAGAAGCTGGATTAACGGGACCACGGTTCCGCCAACTGTCGCACTCGGTGAGGGACTCACACGCACCTCGACGCGCTGGGAGGGTGGGGGGGGCGGGAGACGGGAAGCGAGAAGGGAGATGTCAATCTGCCAGTGCGTGAGCTTTGCCCCCACCCCACCCCGCGCGTTCCGTGGCGGCCTCAGCATTAGGGTCAAGGTTATAGTGCGAACAGAGACGGCTAGGCGGAGGGGGGGGGATGAGAGGAATGGGTTACAGCCTCGTTACGGGGAATGGGAGGCTGGATTGAGCCTGTAATGAGAAGAACGAACAGGAGATCAGAGATAGTGGAGGCGGAGAAAGATGGAAAATAAACTTTATTAAAAAATTAATAGTTGAAAGTAGGATTTCCTTGGTAATGTGTGTAAAACGAAAAACTTTTTCCTGAACCTTTTGAAGGGAAACGGTCGGGTATTTTGGTAAACTTTGGAGTCAACCTCAGAAGTGGATAGAAACAACAATTTTCCCACAAATGCATTAGTAAACGTAGTTGATTATAAAGTTCTTGTTGAATTTTTCGGGCCGAATATAGGAAAACAAGGAACCACCACAGATGTAGTCATCCACTTATTTCGTATCATTTTAGATTTGCGAAAATTCCCATTGAAGAATTCAGAACACAATTTGGCGAGCATACGTAAGCTTTCGACAAATTCACATTAGGCCTATACATTTATATTACCCTCGAAATGATTAAAAAGGAAAGTGCGAGCAACCAGAAGTTTTTCTATAGCTGGGGTTTGGGGGTGGGTCTGGGTGGGTGAGGTGAAAGACAAAATTACCGTCAGTGTCCGGGGGGAGAAGGGGATGGTGGGCACGGGGACGGGTAATTATACGCAGGTGGCTGCGATGGTGGCTTTGGCCCATGGTAAATGTGGGGCCTCTATGAAGTTCTTTAGTGCGCATAGAACTGGTTTGTATAGCCTGATTGCAGCTGCCTCTGCTGTTGCCAACAGACGCTGTCCAAGTGATTTCGGATAACTTGACGGGACCTTGTAAATCACTCGAATTCCTGTCCTATCATTTATTTGTTTTTTTGAGGCTTTATTTATCTCAACCTTAACAGTAATTTTCATTTAATACCGGTTGTATCGAGATGCCATACTTCTTCCGAAAGTAATACCATAGTCTTTTAGCAGGATTCGCCGTGAACCAATTTCTTATAATGCCTGTGGCTGGGTTTGAATGCATTCCCAGTCCTCCTGAATAAAGTTAATCACGTTTCCTTCATTTATTTAAAACATAGGCATTATTTTGTTTGTCTTTCATCCTCTCGAGTGGTTAAGCTGTCCTTTGACTTAATCTGCCTCATATGAACAGAGACACAATCCTGGTTGTTTGATTAAACAGTTGTCATCTTAAATCTATTGGTTGCCTTGTACGAGGAGATGGTGCAGGCGTTAGGTCTCCGTCCCTGAAATAACAAAAAACATGACTTGCTTCCTTCGGAGTCTTCACTGAGGCTATTTTTAAATCCGAATCCAGCATATTTTCTTTCCATGCGGTGGGTGAATGTCTGCTCATCTAGTGTCCTTACAGGCACCCGGCGATTCTCATTGGTTCGATACTTGAAGTTTCATAGGCATCTGCTTCGTATAAAACAACCTCTTTTGTGAAACCAGCCCCCACTTCTCGGCAGATGCGGTGTAAGTCGTCCAAGCGCATAAGACCTCTTGACCACCGACGTCAAAATTACCAGTAGGTGCATCATGCATCGTAACTC
>CACRXP010000191.1:572801-586479 GCA_902702965.1 Spirometra erinaceieuropaei | reverse complement strand
TAACTATAACGTTCAATCAGCGGGATGTGATTGTTGCGATTCGGCGTTTTCGTCAATCTCATAGCCCGGGACCTGATTAATCATTTTAAAAGCTGATGCAAATGTAACTTTTCCCATCCGTCTTATGCAAGATATTTAATCTTCCTCTCGAAAGTGAAACTTTTCCTACCTTGTGGAAGGGACCACACATTTTGCCCATTCCTAAGCGCGGCAAATCTACGTCATTTGATGACTTTCGGCCAATAAACACCCTCCCCGCAGTTTCGAAGATCTTAGAGACATTGATCAAAGATAAGATGACGTGTTGTCAATTAACAGAGAATAACCTACTGAGTGTTGCTCAGCATGGATTACTCAAAGCTCGGTCTTGTGACACCTGTCAACTCTCTTTCTTTGACTATGTTCGCTAATCTAGGGACAACGGTTTTGCACTTTACAGAGTATACTTCGATTTCACTAAGGCTTTTGATCGTGTTGACCATGCTCTTCTTCTCTTGAAACTGTCGTCTTTCGGAATAGGTGGCAAACTTTTAAATTTTATATCCTCTTACCTGGGCTTTCGTACACAACGAGTTAAGATTTCCAATACCATCTCCAACCCCACACGTGTGAGGAGTGGAGTCATTCAGAGTAGTGCACTCGGCCCGCTTTTATTTTGCCTTTTCGTTAATGAAGTACCCGATTTATTTCAGAAGGCTAAGCCTTTCATGTATGCCGATGATCTTAAAGTTGCATATCGATATAAGCCGGCAGATCGTGACATCGTGCTTGAGCTCCTAAAGAGCGACCTACAGACTTTTGCCCAGTGGTGCCGCACATGGCGCCGTTTTCTTTCTTGGCATAAGTGCTCAGTCGTGGTGGTTGGCGACGAAAGCCAACCATAACTGAGTATTGAAGGTAACGCCATAAATGTGCCTGGGGTTATTAAGGATCTGAGGGTATCATACTCCAAGAGTCTCAATCTCTCGGAGCACTGTGCCTTGATAGTCTCCAAAGCACGTAGAACGACCGGGTTTATCCTCCGAGAGTTTAAAATTTGGGACATTAGAATGCACCTTTAGAACATATACGTTAGATCTGGCCTGGAATACTGTTCGTTTTTATTTAGCCTCATGCGTGCTACTGAGCGGAAGAAAATAGAATCCGTTCAACACTTTTTTACACCGACATTTGTCTTACCAAGAACGTTGCCGGCTTACAGGCCTTGATCCTTTATGGTTCCGTGGATTGCAAAAGGGACTAATTTTGCTATTTAAGCTCTTATATGATCACACATTTAACCCACTCACCTCTTTAAGACATCATGTCAACCCCGACGTAACAGTCACCGTGAGGTCTTTTTATTTCTTCCTCTGGCACGTGGTATTAAGTATTGTCGGTTCTTTTCTGTAAATATAATTGATATTTGGAATAAACTACCCAGAAATGTGAAAATTCTGTAGAATTATCCTTTATTTAAGAGAACTATTACTCAATTTTTGCATTCAGAAAAGCTCCGACAAATTTTGGGTGCTGAATCCACTGATCGACTGTGCCGTAGCGATGGCGCTTGTGATCTCTGAACACCATGGCCGGTCTCACCAGGGACAATTTTTTTGGCCGACAGCGACAGCTGTTCTTCAGCGCCTCTATTTTGACTATCCCCAACCTCATGAAAGGAATTGGCGTCTGATAATCTCCGATACCGCGTAACCCCTCCTTTCTTGACGGTCGAGAGTTTGTGAGAAGCTCCCACACATTTTGGATGCTGAAACTTCTGATTGACTCTACCGTAGCGACGGCGTTTACGGTCTCTGACCACTATGGCCGGTCTCTCCAGGGAAAATTTCTTTGGCCAACAGCGGCAGATGTTCTACAGCGCTTCTGTATGAACTAGCCCCAAGTTCATGAAAGAAATTGGCGACTGATATTATCCGATACCGTGCAGCGCCTCCCTTCTTGACGGTCAAAATTTTGCAGCCAACAGTTTTTTTTTCTCCTGAACCCTCCAAACCATGGAAACCACCATCAACTATATTTTTATTCCATTTCCACAGGAGTTTTTTTTCACTGCTGGCCGGATTTGTGTTTAACACTTCCCTGACAATGCCTGTAAACTGGCATTAAATAAAATTATTATTGTTATATCGTGCTGCCTACGCATAAGCTTCGTTTGTCTGTCGGGGGCAGGAAAATGATACTTTCATGAGACCCTGTAAACTACAGGTCTCCTTGCGCAGAAATGTGGAAAGCATTAGGCTACCGTGAAGCATAAATGATGGAAGTTCGTGTGTGACACCCAAGAACAACCACCATCTCCTCCCAGACAGACATAATGGAGGTTTGGCGTAATTTTCAATCAGTCGTAATGTGGATTCATTAGACTGAAGTTTCGAACAGTTTCACGCATCCATTGTCGATTATGAGTGATAGTCAGCACGGCACTTGAGCGTATGAGCAAGCCAACCACTTTCGCCCCTGGCTTCAGCAAAAGGTTACATCGATCTTGTTTGAAGTCATAATTTGTGATCAGAAGTGATCACTAGTCGACAATGCTCTTATTGATTCCAGGAAAGGACGTTATCGGCATGCGTATATATTCATAAATTCGTGTAGTCCACCGCAATATTTTGAGGTTTCTCCAATTCACCATAGCCACGGGAGGCTGAAGTGATTGGAACCCCAAACGCTCATTTTTGCCTATCGAGAAGTAACTCGTTTCTAAGAGATTACTAAGTGACACGTAAGAATTGCAGATCGACTACTTGCGGATTGCGAAAATGCGTTGCATTATTTTTTTATGCTGAGGTTCTCACGAGTCAAAGTCAACTTGAGCGATCACAGTCTGATACGAATGTTTGTCGTAATTACAATAGTTGGGTTGTAGACCGTTCGAGAAACAGCAGTTGTCTCAAGCTACCCAATCCACTCTAACCAGCCAAAATTGTATGGATTAAATCTTCATCCCGTAACACAAATCAAGGTATTTTTAAAGGACAATTGTATGACTTAGAGTAACCCGTCCTCCTCTTTGCGTTGGTCCATTGAGAACCACAGCGTTCCTTTCTCCCATCCAACGACCTCCACATAATTACATAAATTCCATCAAGGCGTACAACGGATGCGCCAGGAGAAAGACACTCTCCTGTAACCGAGATTTGAAAAGTTATCACATCTAATCTTTCTAGTACGGTTCTATTATCGATTCGTTTTTAGGCCCTACCACTTGACGAAAGCGAGAATGATTCGATCGACGGTGCCGTTGTCCCAATCGTGCCATCGACGTTGCTTCAGTTGTTTGCTCCAGGTCGAGTGGCTTTCATCTCCCTCCACACAGTCGTGAAAAGCGTTTTCGCTACGTAGCCTACGGAAAGCACCAAATGTCCCCCCGGCGTGACAGTCCATGCTTAAGCACCCGACCTTTGCATATTTCCACCATGGACGGTCCTGGTAAAATGTGGTTATGTAGCCTCACCTAATGGGCACAATACTGTTGATATGCTTAATTATTTTGAGTTGGTGTGATTACGTTGGCATGGTGTTGCTATGTGTTGTGGTGCATGTTCTGTTGGCCGCCTTATTTCTTTGTTGTCGTGTCCACCTTTTCAGCCAAATGCCGGTGGTCCTTCTTGACTTCCGGCCTGTCGTCCCCTTCAACTTCCGCGTTGGATGTTTCAGGGTTAGGGTTTAGGGCTGCGGTCAAGGGATAGGGTTGGGGATTGAAGCTTAGGGTTAGGCGCCAAGGTTAGAGATTAGGGTTAAGGGGTTAGGGGTTTGGGTTAGAGGGTTAGGGGTTAGATCAGATCAGATTTATTAAGAGAAAAGTAGGCGAGCGCCTTTGAACTCCTTTTTGGCTACAATAACGTCATAAAAAAACAATGTGTAAGGCAAGTGTGAAAAAAATTAGGTAAGTAATTGCATACAACAAGCATTGGTCACTGGTATGAATTTGTCTGTGAATGCCTTCTATGTCAAAATTTACAATATCCAGTACGGTACTGAATGGACCAAGTAATATCAAAGCAAGCGCATATGTGGCGGTCAGGAGATAGCGAAAATTGTAAAACGTAATGTTACTAAAATATTAAAACGTAATGTTACAGCTACTTATCAACCAATCAAATTTCAACCGCGCATTCTCAGTAGCTTTTCTTTTGCATACAATTACTTGACCTCGTCTCCTGTGCATTCCCCAGCCTCACTTTTAAAAACACCTATTACTACTGGTTCCCTATCACAGGTGGCTGGGATTTACTTATCTCAGTTGCGGCTAAATGACCACATCTGACCGGCGCCCTTGAACGTAGAAAAGTCATCTATCGTCCCAAGCGAGATTGTCCCGGGCAGCAGAGTGACGATGAGGCTGTAACACTCCAGGCTTTATAAAGTGGATTCGTCAGGTAGTTGGCATTTGTCTTCCTCCAAATTGGTGTTATTCAATCTAGACCATAAAAGCAAGGTCAATTTTTCATTTACCCCACAAAAACCGATATGGAAGGAAAAGTACCGCATTAGGGGACGGGTGCTCATAGAGGCTACTGGGTAGTCCTGTTTTTATCATTTAAATATACACGAATGATTTCTTGTCCAATACACAATATGGTTTCCGTAGGGGAAGATCATGTGTTACGAACTTGCTATACACATTGCAAAGTTGGACACGAGCACTGGACGCAAAACACACCGTGCATGTTGCCTATATTGATTTTCGGAAGGCGTTTGACAGTGTTCCGCACCAGCGTCTCCTACACAAGTTGAGAATTATGGGCATCGGTGGCAAACTTCTCAAATGGATCGAAAATTTCCTTGTCGGCCGCTCCCAAATTGTCTGCGTAGAACAACAGCAATCAAGGTGCACATTCATAGAGAGTGGGGTCCCACAAGGCTCGGTGCTCGGACCAACTCTCTTCTTCTTGTTCATCAATGATTGCGTAGATGGGTTGGACTGTGATTGTGCCATGTTTGCGGATGACATAAAGATCTGGAAAGTCATCCAGAATGCTGCCGATGAGACCAACTTCCAAGAAAATCTTTGTCGGTTGGACGAGTGGTCCCGCAGATGGCTCTTGTCCTTCAATTTGAACAAATGCACCATTATGCGCCTCGGAAATCAGAGCCCTAGTACGTGGCAATACCATCTGGACGGAATGCCACTCCGAGAAGCAGAAACTCGGAAAGATCTCGGAGTTTGGGTTGCAGACAGCCTAAAGCCTTCTACACAATGCTGTAAGGCGGCCAAGGCCGCAACGTCAATGCTATATGCCATCAAGCGGGCATTCGTAGTTTTCGATGAAGACTGCTTCACCAAAGTCTTCGGCACGTTTATAAGGCCCCATCTCGAATATGCGATTCAGGCCTGGAGACCGTGGACGTACCAGGATTACGATCTGCTCGAAAGGGTGCAAAGGCGAGCCACAAAATTAGTAAGAGGTCAAAGTGCACTACCATACGGGATCCGCTTAACTAACCTTAATCTCTATCCTCTGAGTTATAGGCAGTTGCGCGGAGACATGATACAAACTTTCCGTATCGTGCGCGGCTTGGATTGTGCCCTTCGGTGTGATGACTTTTTCCAACTCGCCACCACAACTCACCTTCGGGGACATCCCTTCAAGCTACGTGTGCCACAGGGTAGACTGAATGTGAGAAAATATTTCTTCTCCAACCGTGTCGTGGAACCGTGGAATAACCTGCCCGAGACGGTTGTTATGTCTCAGTCTGTGGAGACATTTAAATGTCGCCTTGACAGATATATGCTGCAGCAACAAGCGGACTAAACGACTTTTTAACCATGTGACTAGTGACATATGTGAATCAATGTATGCATTCACTTAATGCTGTAATTTCTTCACATTTTTGCTTGTTTATCGATTTTTTATGTACAAATAGGGAGTTCAAAGGCGTAAGCCTATTTCCCTCAAATACACTGACTGACTGAATGTTAGTGACGCAAAAGAGGGAGTTATTGTTGCACCGAAAAGCCCTGGAGATCCCAATTAATAGGAGTCAGCGGTCGAGCCTACTTCCCAGTAGAGCTTTGTGGGTTTGTTTTAAAGATGGTACCAGCGTTCTCAAAATAATGAACTTCTTGCATTTTATAACAGCTTTCAGAGTGCTTGTTTGTTTGTCTTACAGCTTTTTAATAGTTAAGCAAAGATAATAATTTCCCACGTGAATTGAATAAAGTAAAAAAAGTATGGCATATTTGCAATATCTCTCGGTTATAGAATAGCGTTAATGAAAATTCGACAACAATGAACTAAATCTAACCATTTCGGACAGACAAAAGTAGCGCTTTAGTCCTTCGACTTTTTGAGATATTACGATTTAAATTGTACTCGGCTCTCTTGAACCCCTAACATGAAACAGTACTCAGTAACACTGGCAATGTCCTTGCTTGGCATTCAGCCAGAAGTAAACATTTTCTTACAAGACACAAACACGGGTGTTCATAAAAGAAAATCCATGAGGTCTGCTGAAGACACCTTAAGTCTTCAGGACAGGTCTAGAAACACGACGACAACCCCTGCTTTCCGGGAAAGCCTATTTTTAGAAACCCAAGGTCCTAAAAGTTCTGAATTGGCTGGAAGAGGTTGTCCGCTGGCGATGAAACATCTCCACAGATGTGTTATGAAATTTCCTGCCCAGCCTTAAGAACACTCCGGCTAAAGCTCATCGAAATGATCTTTTTGCACCGCGGAAGGTTTACTCAGCCAACGCGGTGGGTATAGAAAGTCAGCGTTCGGCAGTTGGACAGTCACGATCGAAGGTGTCCATCACCCGCCCCACGGAGTTGGCACAGCACCACTGACGTGCACGTGAATCTGCATTAGTCCGCTCCCGTGGTCATCAACGCGACTACTTAGGGATCCATTAAATCCAATGAATGTGTACTCATCAAACCCCTTCCCCCCAATTGGTGAGCCGTATATAGAAAACACTATTATATTACAATAGAGTTACCCCAGTAGTATTTCCCTTTTTTGTCGTGGATCGGGAAAAGATCTTAAAGAAGCTATGCTGTTGAGAAAAAATGCCACACGCTTCCTGAAAATCCTATGGACAAGGTTATCAGAGCCCCACCTACATACTGAAAAGTGAAAGATGATGTGACCAGATTGCGATGCACGCAAATCAGCAACTCCCTATGAACTCGTACCGTTCTTATAGCTTGACGACTGCCATCCAGAAGCAGTTGAAACTCACCAGTTTTATCATAGCAACATCACATAACAGTGCTGCTGGAGTCACCTTAAGCGCTTGATTCCTCCGTGTTTGAATTTATTCGTCCTTTACATCTTCGTGGGTTAGCATACTATCCCGGATAGCATGACACCTTCGGAAAAATAGTTGCACCGTACAGAAAACACAGCGTCGGCCAGCCTGCATGAACGGACCCTACAGTATGCCCAGTTAGTCATTGCGGATGCGGCGGACTCACTCACTCCAAGCAATGCGCTTTTAAAATACACTGGACTATGTGGACAGTAAACGCGAAGTTCATTTTCGCCAACTGTGTCCAGCGTCATATTGCATAGTGATGGTAAAGCACTTCAGTGGTTATACGCACCGATCGTCTTTTTGTTCAAGGAAAATTTTAGTATACAGACCGACTTCATGCGCACATTCACTAATTGTTGAATGCTGCACGCTTGCTTCGGAAGTCCAGCGTTGTTTATTGTGATTTAGGTTAGAACTCCGTGGTACCGTCGCTTCTTACCTGTTATACGGAACGACAGTCGGTGTGAAAATCAAACGCTTTGCCGCGCCACTGACGATTCATAGGACTTTTTTCTAAGCTGTCAGTTCAAAGTGTCCTATTTGCGGTCAAACGTCTCGTTTAAACGCACGTTCGAATTGGCTGTTCAAATGAGTTAACGCACCGACTGATGCAGGTGCCGATGGTTATAGTATGCGTGTCGAATTCAAAATTGTTCTGTGGCATTGAGATTTGGCGCGTAGCGCATGAACTGACTGACAAAATGTGTAATTTGTTATGCGTGGAAATCGACGAATGAGGACGTTTTTATTTAATTTAGGCTCTTCTTATCGAGACCATGGACTTAACTAATGAGTCGGCAGATGAGCACCCTATTCCGAATTTAATGAAATGAGTGTACCGACTATAATAACCTGCGTTAAAGGTGGGTTGTACCAGAACGGGGGTCAGCCTGGTTCACGAAAGGCGTTTATACACCTACATGGTGTACGGGCGAAATCTTTGTTTACTGCCGCACACGCTTGTGGCACGCAGCAGGCATATGTCTTCATGTCACCAAGCTCATTCCCATCCCATCACCAGTGGGTTGGTAGGCTGGAACAGCCGATTGATAGGTGAGAGAGGGAAGATGAAGAGTGAACCATATGCTGAGGAATCCACCCCTGCGACCAGTCAGCGCATTCCTAACTATAATAAATCTGGCGCACTCGAATCTACCACGACGCGCTAAGAATAGTGACATCGAAGATTAGAAATCGAACGGATAACTCGGTCTTTCTAAAAAAAACGGAGGACAGGCAGAAACGGTACTTTCTTACCATGATCTTTAAAGGATCCTCACGAACGTGAGAACCGAGTCCGAAAATGTAGCCCGATACATGTTGAGGGAAGTCCAGGTTGCATTTGCAGCCAAATTCTGGTCACCCTTACTTTTTTGACGTCGAACTAATGTAAGTGAGGGAGGGAAGAGAGGTAGATGATGTGACCGTCCGCCTCAATATAAAAAATCGTTTGTAAATTATCCCTGCTAGGACCACTTCAACGAATGGATATCATTAATTGCGACAGTCGAATTATCGGGCAAATTGAGCAGCCGCCCTCGGACAGCAAGCATACAGTTCAGTGATGTTCCATGGATATTTTATAGTTTCACTGATGTTAAGACTTCTGTGTTGAACAATTACTTATCTCTCTTTGAGAACAATTTTTTCCTGTGTGGGTAACAGGTGCACTGAATGCAGATGCAAGCGTCGTGGATAGTTGCACTGAGATGGCCAAGATAGAATAGAGTATCCTATCACACTCTCAGAGGCGAGAACTACGAAGTGGTTGAGGACCAGAAACATCACTAGATGTTTTAGTTTGTGTCGGAAAGCCGAAGCTGTGCCGTATCTAATACTGCACATTGACCAGCCGCTAACATAGAACGGGAGGCCGAATGGACGTTAGTCACTACGATCAATGGGACGACGACAAATCCCTTGGAAGACACCTGCTGTTGGTCAACCTTGCTAGTACGCCATTGGCAATAGATGGAACTTATGCGAGTCATGTTATGCCATGTATCGAATGCCAACTGCATGGAGAAGGCGTGCTCTTCCCTACCACTGGCGGTTGTTGCTTTAATTCCAATCCTCCATCAACTATGAGGAATACCTTGAAAAGCGTAAGGAAAATCACTTCGATTATAAACCTGCACAGTGATTCTGAAATCTTTAAGAAATCCCGGTCTCCGTTACCTTATTCAAAAAAGGTCTACCTCCTGTACGGGCGACTGTGCCGTAACCCGCGAACGTGCTACATGTTCCGTCGTAATATTGCTGGTGTTGATCAGAATCTCATCCTCCAACACAACCACATTTGATACATCCGCTGGTCTCATTCAGGGATATACATTTTCATAGGAGCTGGCATCCATCTTGACGCTCTTGACGACTGAGTTGATGATTAATGGAACGGAATAAATGAAAGATAACTAAATCGTTGGAATGCGCACTCGTTAAAAATGAACTTTTAGTATAGGCCGACTATCGGGACACCGGCCACACCAAATTTCTAATTTCATACCGGTCTGTTAGCTTGGAAAAAACCGGGATTTTCACGTAAACTGTTAAGGCTTCGACTTTCTGAGGTCCCGGTTTTATTGTATACTCCAGATTGTTCATTAAACTGCTAATGGCTGAGCTAACACGTCTTCTCCTCTTATTACATTTCACTTATGCACGCCCCCTTCGTCAATATCCCGTAGATCACTCGGCGATCTGCAGAGCAAACTACTTATATATGTTCTATCCATCGTTCACAGTTGTCGCATTGTCCCTCTGGACCTTGAACTCTTACTGAACCTGTGAAATGTTATATATTGTTCTCTTTTCTAACGTTTGCTGTTATTTTGCCTCGGGACTCAGGCTGTTTTTAACTTAAGACAAACTCCAATTTGCGCTCTACTAGCTAAACAGACACCCAAACCAAATATCCAAACAAAAAGGCAGTGGAAATAAATGGGTTTGTTTAGGTTCCTTCTTGTGTTCAAAGGAGACCGACAGCGCTCAAAAGTTGCTGTTATGAACCTATTCTATTAATACCTTTTATCACTACAATTTGGTCCCGTGGCTGTGCTGAGGAATGCTCGTTGCCTGGTATAAGAAGTAGCGGCGATCTAAACCAGCTACCGCCAGAATCGGATGACAACGAAGGAGTTATCAACGCAGAAATGAATAAACTAGTACATAGGACACATAAGCACAACACAAGGGTTCACGAACAGATCTAGTTAATTTTTGAGAAGTTGTGTTTTCGGGCAGTTAAGTAGCATGCAAGCTAATATCTCGTTAAAAATGTAAAAACGTATATTTAGCTACTACCGGCACATATTTTCCGAGCTCGATCGTGCCACAATCTTGAAATATTGCGCAATTCGTAAAATAATGGAGGCCATAGTTAAGAAAGCAACTATGGAGTTCCTGGAGCAGGGCCATTTAATCTCAGACCTGCAGCACGGCTTTCGACGGAACCGCTCGTGTCTTTCCAGTTTATTGCTCTCGACGGAGCAGTGGACTCGCGCACTGGATGAGGATGGGAGGGTTGATGTCATATACACAGACTTTAAGAAGGCGTTCGACAGCGTCCCACAAAAACGCCTAATCTACAAACTTTCTGAAATTGGGATAAGTGGAACGCTGCTGACATGGATAACAGATTTTCTTACCGGGAGATCGCAAAGCGTGTGCATTGAGGCCTCAAGGTCAACTCCTACTCCCGTTCTAAGTGGTGTACCCCAGGGCTCCGTCTTAGGGCCGTTGCTATTCCTGGTTTACATTAACGACTGCGTCGACGACCTGGGATGCAGCGCCATCATGTTTGCTGACGATGTTAAGCTGTGGAGACCCATCAGATCTGATGCAGATAGGTACGCGCTTCAAGACAGTCTCAACCGCCTAAACAGTTGGTCAGCTCGCTGGCTCCTCAATTTTAATGTGGACAAATGTGTGGTCCTGAGACTCCGCACCAGACAGACCAGTAAGGAGGACGATTCCTTTCAACATGTCCTTGGTGGTCAGTCCCTTTCAAATGTTGTGGAACAGAAAGACCTGGGCGTCCCAATGACCTCCTCGCTGAAACCATCTTCACAGTGTCAAAGGACAGCCAAAAGTGCGATAAGGGTGTTATTTGCGCTGAGGCGAGGATTTGTGTAGATCGACAAGGAGCTGTTCGGAAAAACCTTTGGGGCATTCGTCCGGTCTCACTTAGAGTAGGCAGTTTAGGCCTGGCGACCGTGGTTAAAGAAAGATTATCAACGACTGGAAAGAGTACAGGCGATGGCTACGAAGATGGTCAAGAATCTTCATCATTTGCCTTACGAAACCAGGCTGACCGAACTATATCTGTTTCCTCTTAATTACAGGCAACTGCGCGGCGATCTCATTCAAACCTACAGGATTGTCAGAAGCTGTGAGTGTGCCCTAGATTTTGATGAATTCTTTGAATTGGCCCGGACTGACCGTCTGCGTGGTCATCCGTTCAAACTGCAAAGGAAGCGGGCTCATTCGGACGTCCGACGGAACGCCTTCTCACACAGGGTCATCGGGGCATGGAATGGACTCCCTGATGCCGTCGTTCTTTCCGAAAGTGTCAAATCCTTTAAGTGCAGACTAGACGCTCACTTGTTGAGAACCTACTGTACATACAATCATGATTGTTTTAGCGGCGGCAGTTTGCGCCTTGCTCACACTTACCGCTAATTTCTTAACTTTTCGCATTTGCTGATGTAATTGATGACTTTATTTCTGTTTATCGATATGAATAAGGTGCTCAAGGGCGAAAGCCATATTCCCTTAATAAACTGACTTAAACTGACTATATCCCAGATCTGTAGAGCAATTTTTTCCATGGGATCGGAGGCCAATGCTTTCAGAGAATTCAACTTAAATTTAACTACCACTCGGTATTTTCTACCGGAAATCCCCCGAATTGGTCTGATTGTCTCCTGATGGGAAGGCGGATGTTGATCAGCACTACCTCTAACTCGGGGATGTATGTTGATGGCTTCCTGGATGGTGAAGAACTCATAAAGTTCCCAGCCATACTCTACGGCATGGGCGTAGCTTGTCAAATACACGTCAGGAGAGTTAGATGAGTTGACAGTTATTGAATCAGACCCAACTGATTCAATAAATTTTATAGGATTGCTTGAAATTTTTTATTCGGAGTTCAAATTAATTGTACTCGGTTTCTTATCGGAGTTTGCTTATCAGATGCGCATGATGTCCTCAGACAATCGGGTTATCAGTAAACGTTTCTGTCAGTGTTAAATTATTTTAAAAGCATGGTACTCACCTTACAAGCTGTCGCGCCGTATCATCTACGTACTCCAGCCAACTTTTTTGTCTTCCGTGCTTTCCGTACTGGCATTTAAGCGCAGACTTAATACTCATTTGCAGAGAAACTACTGTAAATATAATTAAGACTATTAGTAGCGGCAGTTCGCGCCTAGTTCACACATACTGATGCCTTAACGTTTTCCAGAATTATTGTTAGAAGAAATGGCTACATTGTTTTCTTCGGATATAAGTGGGGAGTTAAGTGACGAAAGTATTATGCTGCGAATAGTCTGATTGCAGTGGTTTAATCAGAGTTTCCGACGCTAATTTGTCCCTACAATATGATAAGCTGAACTTCCTGGCTAGACTTTAATGGTCTTGAGAACCTCTTAAGAAAGATGCCGGAAACTTCAGGGATTTACATTTGCGCATTATAACATCTGAATTAAGCACACGGACTTTTGGTGAGACCAACCACCCGTAACCCATATTTGTTCAGTAAACGGCAGCTTTATTTTTTTGCTCTTAATGGACAAAAATTTCAAAATGAAAACCATCTTTTATTGTTCAAGACTATATTTTTCTTGAATTTTAGGAGACCGGGACGAGGCCAAAATTTCGAGCTGTGTTTTTCTGCACAAATATAAATTATAACAACCTCAAAGTCCGTGGAGCGCATCTCAGACGTAGTATTTTTGTTTACATCTATTTGCGCGCTTGTTTGGCATTCATGACCTAAGATATGTATACCCGAGTAACGGGTCCAAATTTCACCCACTGCCTAAAAAAAGAGGTCATTTCTGTTGGTCGCCGGAGTCATATGTCAAATGATATCTGTCTGGGCGATGTGGCGTGCATCTCGCGGAAACATTTAGAACTTCACACTAAAAACGGAAACTTATTTGTCAAGTGCCTGGGAAAAAATGGAATATTTATTGATGAAGTTTTCCAGATGTATACCGATGAATTAGTCCCTTTGCCAAGTTGGTATGTTTTATATGATTTCATGATCTCCTTGTAGTTGTCGTCTTCGTTTTCCTAGCACCCCGATCACCCTCGTCGTTGAGCTCTTTGACTCAAATTCAAGTTCAAAGCATCCAAAAAAGAAATCGATATGGCGGTATTCATCAGAGGCTCCTGTTAATGTTGAAATGGGCTC
>CACRXP010000191.1:538420-549324 GCA_902702965.1 Spirometra erinaceieuropaei | reverse complement strand
ACTCAAGGGCGGGCGCAAACATAAGAGACAAGGAGTCGCGTCGGCGGACAGCTAGCATCTGTTTTTTATAGTGTGAGTCCCAAGTCGTCGATGCCTGTGGCCAATGTAAACGCAAGAGCGTAGGATGCAGTAAATGACGTTAGTTTACCTTCTTTGGGTAGAGGGGGGATTTCTTTATTCAGATAATGCTATGCGGGAAGGGCGCCGACTTGTGGACGATTATCCAGAAAGGCATACCAGAATATACAAAGGAGACTGGAATGGCTGTGTCTGGCTTGTTAGTCGTCGCCGGCCAGTTATACACATATATAAATGGTCGGGCTTATATGGAGAACAGACAGGAATGGGTGAAGCATTTAAAGCGTAAAAGGCGATTGTAGAGAAGTTAAAGAGACAAAGAGAGGTTGGATGAGCGCAAAGAAAATATCGACCACGAACGTGAGCTACTCTAATCCAAATAGATTTGTCGAATTTAAACGTACGATTTTCATTGACGTTCATAGTTTACAGGGGTTCCTGAGCATCAGCGAAAGGTTTACCAAGTTGAATATCATACTATCTAAGTCATGAAGAGAACAGTTGCCTGCAAACTTTATGGCCATAAACACTCGAAGAAGCTCCCTAACTGGTCTTCTTTTGGAGTCCCGGCGTTATTACAGGGCCTGCTGAATATTATCTGGTCATTTTCGCTTGCTTCTAAGCATCTAAATTTCTTGTTAATGAAAATGCCTGAAATATTTTTCACTGCACGCTATAGTGCTCCATCAGTTTAAATTTATTCATTCGTTATCGCGGATCATATAAAATCCGTCGTATTTCACCGAAGGAATATACAAAATGTTATTCTTTCAATCCTAGTTGTGTATTTCTCTTAGAAAGCTCCGGAGTTTATATGATATCGCAGTGCAGCCTCCCTTTATTCAAACGATCAAATTGCAATATTCGCTTTATACGGTCTCTCAAACTAACATAGTTGCCCTGTTTTCCTGTTCTAAAGTCTGTCATAAATCTGAAAGATTTGTGAACGCAAACAAATGAATGCGAAGATCTCAAGAACGTCCACAAAATTCTTCAGGCCGACGTACTGCATTCTTAAAATGCATTATCTCAATACATAATTCCGTTAACGAGAACAACCATAAATACAGTTATCGGGTCCTTTAAAGCATCGGAAAACATCGAATGGACTTCCTGAAGAAAACAAGCCCCTGGTGAGTGCGAAAAGCCACAAAAAACCAATTAGCTAGTAGTCCGAAGTCGGCCAAGTTATAATATCTGAGAGAAGGAATGTGGATTGATTGGTGAAGTACTGTTTCAGATCTAGTCTGCCTTCATTCAACCAATCATAATTCTGATCAGCCGTTGGAACCAGACACGCAAACACGCTCTTCCACACGGCGCATACCGATTATGGCTTGACCCGAATTCAGTCTGGTAGTTGGTTGCCTATTCCTGACCTTTGCCACCCATACAAAGCTTGTTTGCTTTGGGAAGCCAATAGATCGGTTTGTGCCCGTTCCCGGGGGATTACATTCACACTCAAAAGGGAAGTCGACAATAAACTGCCTTTCCTGGATGTTCTATTACAACGAAAGACCGACGGAACACTACGTACATCAGTTTACCGTAAAGACACTTACGCGGAAATGAGTCTACCTTACGTGAGCAATCAGCCAATCTCTCACAAACGGGGTGTTGTCAACAATCTGCTTAATCGATCAAAACACATTGTTCTGCTGAAGAAGGCTATCAAGACGAACCAAAATTATTATGTGCATTGTGTTCGCGGAGTGGGTATCCTAGAGATTTTGTGCGCCGATGCATGAAGCGTAAAGGGTCGAAGAGAAAGGAGCCAAGTAATCCAAATCAGACATCCGAACCAAAAACCTAGCGAACACTTCCTTACATTAAAAAATGTGTCTGAACTCGTTGAAAGACATTTAAGGAAACATCGAATTCAGACGGCGCACCGACCGACGACTACTTTACGCACTCAGCTCGTACACCATAAAGATAGGGTTAACAATCTGGACAAAAAGAGATCGTTTACGAGATCCCTTGTGAATCATGTGATGCCGTGTATTGCGGCCAGACCGGAAAATGCGCCTCCACACGCATTCACGAGACCATCAGTCTGAAGTAGCCATTCACACCGTGGACACCGGACACACTTTCGCTTGGGAGAAAACTCGCACTGCTGCTGTGTGCCCCTCCAATAAAGGCCGATAGTTCCTTGAGGTCATGCACTCAGACGAATCATGCATCGACCGGCACACCGAGTTGGATGTCGCGTACAGAAATCTCAAGGAGAGATGGAAGAAGCGAAGGCCAATCAGAACGGACTGACATGAACGTCAAGTAATTATCGATTTTTTAAGTGCATTTAAGATATTAAGTGTGTTGGCGCATTTGCTTCCCGTCTGTGTCTGACGAAGACCGCGGGAACCGGCGTCGAAAATTTGCACAATAGACTTTCTTTCCCAAAGCTCATATTCGACTTCGATTTGGGATGCCTACCTTCCAACATATATATTTATATATTACAGGCTGTTTCGCGGTAGTTGACGGTCATCAGTACGTCATAGGCCTTATGAAGTGAGGTATATAAGCATGTCAAGTGGGCGTTTGACCCTCACTGTTGTGGTTAGGATCTCACTCGATCCCATTCTGTCCGCCCGCCAGCTTCCTACTGGCGACAACGAACGCTGTGTCAGAGGACACATATCACATATAATACATGAGCAGCTCGCTAGGAGTGCAACAGGCCAGACGCAGACAGCTGTTTCACGGTCGTTACCGATCATCAGTACGTCATAGGCCTTATGAAGTGAGGTATATAAGCATGTCAAGTAGGCGTATGACCCTCACTGTTATGGTTAGGATTGCACTTGTTCGTTGTCGCCAGTAGCAAGCTGGCGGCGAATACAATGGGATCGAGTGAGATCCTAACCACAACAGTGAGGGTCACACGCCTACTTGAAATGCATATATATAACGGTAGAGGGTAAGGTTCACACCGATTATGTCATGGGACTCACTCGTCCAGTTGTGCCTTGGGGCTCTCTCTCAAGCCAGCAGCCGCACATCGGGGATTGGGTATGCTTGGCTGATGACGGCTAACAAGCCAGAAACAGGCCATTCCCGTCTTCCCTATCTTTGTCGGTAGTGTCACTCTACCTATGTACATCGATTTCATTCGTTGGCGAGACCAAAGTTAGTGATTGCAAAGGTTACAGTTATTTCCAGAATTTTCAGTAGTGCAGCCTGACTTACTTTATCCCCTCTGTTCGGAATCATATTCATGGATTGGCAGCGTTGTCAGATGGACCGTCTTGTATCACCAGGCCGACAGACCTCCTATCTAACTCGCACTCACCTTAGACACAGTAGCCTTAAGGGTTGTAACTTCATCCGGCGGTGTGTAGAATTTGGCGGCGTCGCTGATCGTAGAAAAATGCCCTCAGCAGACGCCGCACTCGGTCTCCTTTTCAGTTACACTGCCTGTTTTGACACCGAGGAAAACTGAGTGAAGACCGTGGAGGGGGCAGTTGTCGATCGGAATTCGACGGTAGTTGTGTTTTTTTCCACCGAGGTCGCTGTGCCTCCGTGCTGCCGACAACTGGGTGTGCGCTGTCTCCCGCCCCGCCCCCCCCTCTCCACCCTCCTCATAGCAAAACTGCTCCGAAAGCTGGTGAGAGGAAGGGAAACCATTCAGACTACTGTCTGCCTCTCTGATCGCAAAACATCCTTGGGTGATTTATCAACAACTTTCACCAAATTCATTGTGGGCGTGCGCCTCCGAAGTCAAAATAACTGAGTGAGGTAATTCACCGATGGCGTCTGACAAAGGCTTCCGAACTGTTTATCCGGTGCTCAGCCCAATTGTGCGCAACAAGGGGTTACGCCAGACCATCGCCTCGCTAGGAATCCCAGTGAACACACCATAAGGTCAAACTTGCGTTGCGTAATCTCAGCGTCAATCAATTCATACTGCTCAGTCTTTCCATTTTCCGCAACGGTATAGAGAAGGACATCACATAACTGTCAGTAGACTGTGGATCGTGCCCTGCATGATTTATGGTAATTGGAGTTTTATGAGTGAGGCAGCACGCTAGACAGCAAGCTGACAAAATAAAAAGAAACACAAAAAATTGCCTGAATCTGTGCCGCAAGTCTAATCCTACTCTATTGTACGGCATCGGAAATGAGAGTAGTAATTTAAAAAAATAAACAAAAAGTAGATTTCACAAAATAACTTATTTTGAGTTAAGGTGTGAGGTCGTGGGAAGTAATCGTTGTTGCCAGTGTAATTTCTGCAACAGCCTGCAAATATATGCCAAGATAAAACCCCATATGACACGACCCACAGTCTACTAACAGTTAGGTGGTGTCCTTCTCTATACCGTTGCCCGATTTTCATTTGGGTCAAAAGCCCTACGTTCCATGCGAGAAGCCCGCGCATGGAGGCATTTACAGTAGGTCATTAGATGTCACTTCTTGTCTTTAGCAGACTGTTGCGTGTGTGCACGAACGCCGCCGCCGTGGTCGTCGTCTACTAGTTAGTTGTCCGCTCTGTTTACATTTAGAACTATGACCTTTCATTTGTCTGAAGAAAAACACCGTAGCAGCAGGAAAAACAAATCTATAGCTGCCACCAGCCGTCGTGTTGCGACCTGGATCAAATACGACACGACCGTAGCTCTCAACCTATCGCTCCTCTGCCCCAGTAGTCCAGACGGTCGTTTTCCCTGGTGAGCAAGTCGTCACATGCGCGTGTGTGCGTACGCGAGACTGTCTGGTCCAATCACAGCAGTATCCTAATCCCCCTCCACTCCCCCGACTGTTAGCTAACGTCTAGGGCTAGGGTTAGTTGTGTTGGGCACTTCGAATTCACCGCAACTTCCATTGTCACTGCACCCCGCCCGGTAGTACGTCCATCGGGCAAAATGGCGCTCATCACTGTCAGGAGGGTACGATGGCAACTTGCTTGTGAATTTGCTTATGATGACGCAACATCTACCTCATCTTCTTCGTCCTCATCCATTGTATTTTAGCGGGAGGAGAAGGTAAAGACGGCTTGAGGTGAAACAGACGCAGTGGCCGATTAAAACAAGGGGGCGGTCTAAGCGTGCCACATACGACCTGATCTTTTATTCAGCTTAGGCCAATCTTGAAGGCAGCCGTTTCGGGTGTCTCATTGAAGAGTGTTGCCATAAACGTCGCTCATCGCAGCCGTGAACTAGGTCCGGTGGCGGACTGGGTTATTCCCGTCAGTTAAGAACCGTCCGAGCCAGGATTGTTTGAAAACACGCAGATACGCGCCTGGGCTTGAGGGGGATCGGTTCTACTCGTTCTTCCCGCGTGTATCAGTGGCCAATCAGCGTTAAGAAAAATCGAGATAAGATTGGTCGCTGTGACGCGCGAAGCCGCCGCCCAACGCGTGCCACGAGTGAGCATGAATTCGTGAGAAGGAAGGAGTCGCTGTAGTCCGACTCTCGTTCGAAATCATGACCAGGTTATCAGGTTAATTGAAATTCTTCCCAGCCACGACTTTAATGCGTCGTGATAGGCCACAGAAAGTCATGACCGCGAGGAAGCACGCCACCATGATCCGCCTTACACCCTATTCGCCCATAAGCCATCCGCGTGTCCGAGCCTGTCTGGATGCTGGTGATGTGATTGGCTGTTGTACCTGGCGGAACAAAAAGACCTGTCTATGCCTGCCACAGGCATGTGTAGTAATGGTTGAGGGCTCGGGTAGCCCATGCACAGCTCGACTAATATGTGACATGAGCGAATAAGGTCACCGTTACGAGCTAGCGCACATCGGCGCGGTCCAAATCCCGAACGAAACCTGACGAAGAATGCTATGGTAGAAGGAAATTGGCGAACCAGGCTGGGGCCAAGGTAACACTCGCGTACCCTCGTGTTCTCTTTTTTACTCCTCTCATTTAGCCTAGTTAGTCTTTAGATTGTTAAATCCTGTTCTTTACGTAGGACCCTCGATACATTTTTTCAGAATCTGCTCATCTGCAGACTTTTTGGTAGGACTGACTTATACGGACGTCTAAACAGGACATGAGAACAGGAACCCCCACAACACGGGTTAATTTGAGCCAACTTCCATTGAAATTAGATTTGGGTTTAAGGCTGGGGCTAGGGTTAACTGCAGAGGTAAGGTTTAAGGTAGGGTTAGGATCCAGATTAGGCCAACGGTTTAGCTTCATATTAGGGTTATTGTTGGGGTTAGGGCACGGGAATATTTCGTCCTTTCCAGAATTACGCGCATGTTTATCTTTATTACTACTTGGGAGGTGGGTGTTCCTATTTCCATTTCCGGTTTAGACGTCTACATAAGTCAGTCTCGCCGACTTTTTCTAACATTTGTGTCCGCCGTGGTGTTTACGAATGAGTCATATGCGACTGTGCCTGGAATCTGTCCTGGTAATTCTCTCCCTACCTTTCACCCACAAACTTGCCAGTTATTCTCAGTGGAAGGTCGGCACGGAGGCCAGCGACAGCGTTTCAGCTCAGATTCTCGAATTCACACGGATATGCGGACGAGCTCAGCTGGTTGTTACATATATCCCCAAATCTAGCAATGCAATCACAGCAGGCTTTCAGTTCGCTCATACAGGCGTTCCAAAGTTCATTTCCTGCTACGTTTTCCTCAATTTCAGTCCACCTCAGTTCGGTTTATTAAGGGAAAGGTTCCCCCTAGAGTCCAGCCAACTATGGGGAAGAGTTATTTGTCTTCTTTCCTTGACAAAGTGGCGGAAACTACTGAGAGCCAAACGCTCTCCTTCAATGGAGCATGTAGAACATAGTCCGGCTGAACCATTAATAGAACAAACACTCGAGCCACAGTTTATTAAAGGCTGCTTTTCAAAAAACGCTTTACAAACCTTGCATCATATCCACTGAAAATATTTTTCTGAGCTACTGACTGAACTCTCCCTTCTGCTTCCTATTCACTCCACGGGACGTTAAGTGGCGCTTCGACGGATTTTTATCATCTGTTATTCTCCCCCCCCCCCTAGGCGAGTGGTTCTGGGCACGATTGACCTATCAAACGATGTAGAGGTAAAGGAGGAGTTCCCCAACGAGGATCCCTGTCTGTCCTGGCTGCAGGCCTCTCGACCCTTTCTCGATCCGAGTCCTACCACTGAGAAACAGACTCGAGTCCCACCGTCCTGGCCACCCCGGTTTCCCAACGTGCCCGATAACTCCACCAACGAGCGGAAGCTGTCGACATCCGGGAAGATGAATCTCGTCAACGACACCTGCAGCCTACCAATGAGTAACACTCGGTGTAAATCGGACTCCACTGAACCCTTCTCCACACCGGAGCCTTCGTCACCCGAGTTGGTACCTCCGGGTGGGAAGTTACGGCGTGTTGAGGCCGAATCTCAGGGCAATACTCCCTCCGGTCAGTCAAATCGTCCTGAGGGCATCAACACCATAGAGCGCTACCCCAATCTCATAGCCGGTAGGCGCTTCATTCTCCTCCTTCTCATCTCTTCTTGTCAAATTTGATAATCCCATAAAAAGTGTTTTTCTTCCACCCGATGCATCTTATTTCATTTTCGTAGGATTTTTACAAAAAGAGACACAGACAGCATGTGCCCGGTCGCGTGTGTTTGTCCGGGGACATATCCAGCCGAGGATGGCATAAGTCCGAAACAGATCATGTGGGCAGAACAACATTACCAACAAAGACAAGGGAGACCGGGATGGTCATTTCTGACTTATTAGCCGTTGTCAGCCAGTCATACACAACTTCGAAGTGTAGAACACCTGAGGCTTGATCCCGCACCCATTTACTAGATGTCTAATGCCCCTAACTACAGATCATTCGGCCAACCCATCGTCATTGTCAATCTACCCCGACTATGGCTAAATGACAACGTTCTGGGCCAGTAAGTGGTCGTCTGTCCAGGAATTCGGTCATCAGAGAACGAAGATTGCCCTCGAGATGCAAATCAGATTGACTTCGCTTTGTTTTTTTTTGACTAGAGTTGGCAAATTAGCCTTATTTAGAAACCCCAACAAAACCCTTTAAACAGGTCAATTGAGCTGAGCCACTCGTTCATAGACAGGTCATGGCTTCGTTGACCCTCTATTCACTCCGAATATCACAATGTGTTTTCAATAAGTTTGTCAACAATTGCGTCAGATGTGGTTATGTAGCACCACCTGAAGCAAATCCCAGCCACCCGGGCACCGGTGGTAATAGGGGGTTTCTACAGGTGGGGCCGGGGAACGCACAGGCGAAGAGGCCAAGTACTTGTATGCAAAAGAAACGCTATTGAGAATACGCGGTTGTACTTTGAGTGGTGAAGAAGTTGTTGACCTAACCCTAACCTCTAAGTCTAACTCCCAACCCTAGCCTCTAACCCTAACCCCAACAGTATTGTGTCCAGCAGGCGGGGTTACATAACCACATCTTGCCAATAATTGTCCTAGACGGCTGTTACGATGCCAATGAGGGTGAGCCAATGAGACTTCGGGCAGTAGGAAGAAGTGGCTTGCGCCGGTGAGCCTTGTGAGTAAATGGAAGTACCGTCCAGCGAAAGAACTTTAATGCGGTCTGCCCTGTGACTTTGTGGGATAGAACTTTAGTCTGGGTGCAGATTGCAATATGGATTAGCATGGAGGTCTCACAGTTACCCTTCTTCAGGAGGTCAACCTCGAGAGGCTTAAAATGTATCGGTGAAGAAGAAGGAAATGATGCTGCTACCTCGGTCCATCTAGCGCTTTCTGCTGAAGCAGTTAAAACAGAAGGCAGTATTGAATAGCATTTTCCGGTCGCTCCAACCTCGCCGACTCCAACCCCATAGGGCAGTTGCAAGGGTATTGGCAGGTTTCTTGAATTCTCACAAAACACCAGTGACTAGCATCGACCCAAGTCTCGTCCTCTTCAGGGCATCATTTTATGGTTTGTTTTGCTGTTTTTGACACGCAACTTAGTATTTTTAAGAAGTGTTTTGCCCGGATGGGATTACCGACTTGGAAAAAAAGGCTGGACTGTCTATTTCTGGCCGGAAATGCTTCAGCTCCAGTCTGAAATGACTTGTGAGGGCTGTAGGTTCAAGCCTCGCGAATAAACGGGACGTGTGTAGTCCTACAACACGGTTGTTGTTTTTGAGTAAGAATCTGTACATTTCAACCCTGTCTGACTTTAACACGTCCAACCAGGAGGCGAGACCATATTCCTTCGGCCTTCTAAAATCCCTGCTAACTCGTGGCTCGTCGGAAAGCGCTTGCTCGAGGCACCTTGGCAAAGGAGTGGTTTTCTCCTGTTTATCTATCCACCTCTGTCCTCCGAAAAGCTTTTCTATTCATAGATTGTATTAGATTGTGGGTGACGCCCTTTTTTATTGTGGCATCATCGTCATGGCGTTATCCTGCTGCAGTTTCGTAAGTAACCGATTTACCAGTCACGTCTGCAGGTAGTATTTCTACTTATTTGTCGAACTCACTAGTGCATGCGTTTCAGCCAGCCTGCCTTGAGTAGCCAGCAGCTCGGTCAAGATACGGGCGCGGGGGGTTCCTGTCGATCCCGGTACCACATTGATGGAATATCCCAGGCTATCCAAGAATGACGACGTTAGTAGTTCGGGCACATTCTTTATCATCCCTTACATGAGTTAGATACCGTCACCGATGAACAGGTGTTCTCCATGTCTGGTGCGACACAGTTCGTCCAGAGATGGAGGTAGATTTTACAGTTACGTTGTTTTATCTTCGCAGTTAGAAAAGGGAGTGATTCGAGCGTGCCAGATCTCCTGGCATCCACTGTCTGTGGGGGTGAGACACCATGACAGACTGCCCTCGTACCGTCTAGACTACTCCTGCTCGTGTCAAATAAACAAGTGTGACGAATTAGGAACGTGAGTCACCTTGTTTGCGAATTAACTGATTCGTAGTGCCCTAGAGTATTTTCTTTGCGTTGGGACACTTCGAACGTCGATTCCGGTGGTATTCACCGTGTGCGCCCCGGCGTGGGGGGGGGGGTGGGTGCACGGACGCCTACTTGCGCGTGAGTTAGTTTGCAATGATAGTGGGTTTGTGCTGCATTTACCGTAATCTCTTCCGCCTCATAGAATCAAGAATACCGGGGGCGAGATAGGGTGCAGTGGCTGAGAGCAAAAAAATCTCCACACACGCCTGTTCCGCACAAGAAAAGGGGCAGCTCAGATCCCAAACTGAGTGCGATTGCCATAAAGGCCACATTAAGGAGTCGATGCAGCCTGGTTCTCCCATCCTGAGAGGGCGACCGAGATACAGTAGTAGTTGGCAACACTTCAAGTTACGGATTTTTGCCCACCGTCACGAATTCGAGCGCGTCCGACTTATCGCAGTGAGGAATTCACCGAGGTGCGTGGAGATGGAGTCCCCAGAGTCGACCTCACGCACTCTCTTCCCTCTCCTAGGCACCACTTACGTGGGGGACACCGATCCCGTATCTGTGGTGGCTGATGTCGGACGGGTTCAGGCGTAGCATGTGAGCTGGCGAGAAGAGGTGTGATGATGTGGTTTGAATGGCGGCGTTTTACATCACGTTTTCATGGATGCGCACATGGTCGAGTGAGTGCATGCGGTGACTAAATGTGCGTGGACATTACGAGTAATTGAGGCGAGGGCGACGTGTGTATGTTGGTGCCCCCAGGCACCAGTCCTTCAGTCTCTGTGCGATGGATCGCAAGTGACCAATCAGGCCGACGCGTAATGTGAAGGTGCGGGTGAGATGAGGAGAGGTTGGGATCGATTCCGCATCGTCGGCGGTGGTGATGGTGGTAGTTGACGGGTGTCGGGGTGTCCGCACCGGCAGTGGGAGTGGGTGAGGCGGTAGTCGTCGTCGCCGTCATCGCGGGAGTTGTAGCAGGGATGATGGAGGAGTC
>CACRXP010000191.1:508999-527902 GCA_902702965.1 Spirometra erinaceieuropaei | reverse complement strand
CACCGGCCCTTTTTAAGGGCGATTCGGATCTCACATAAGTGCGACTGCAATAAAGTCCACAGTAAGAAGGAGCTATTCCAGCCTGATTCGCTGTTCTTGAAAGGACAGAGCCATCCCACCAGTTGGCGACCTTCTAAGCTACACCTTTTAGTGCGTTGTGATAGACTTAAACACGGCGGATTTGTATTATAGTAAGGAATGCACTGACGAGCCGTGACGATGGATTCCCCAGTTTCGGCTTCACCCACCCATACACTCGTCGGCTGTCCGAGCCTGTCAACCAATGGATGACGGAATTGGACGCAATGGCTGGTACTGCATGAAAACCTACGTCTATGCCTGCCACCATGTCCCTTCCATAGCAGTGGGTTAGCACAGACCTTGCGCAACCCGATAAACGCGTGTTGTGAGTCACTGATCCAAGTTTTGGTCCAGCGCATCTGCACCGCAGCCCATTGTGAGGGCCTGTTGTTGCAGCCAGAAACGCAAGCATATACGATCACACGGAGTAAAGTTGATTCACAGAAGGGGAGGGGGGGGGCTATTCAGCAGGGTGTTTGAATCGAAGCTCACTAATGTCGCCGCATCTGCCTTTTGTTATTGGGGTAGATTGGATATGTCAGCGTCCCTGCTGACTTGAGTGCTTTTTGGAGTGGCAGGTAGTCCCCCGTTCCTTATCCCTACCTCTCAGACCGAAACTTATTCGCTCTGGGAAATTAAACAATTCTGTGCCTGCCTACTGGCGCTTAAGCCGTCTTGATACACTAAAGCTGCTGATGATGCGTTTTCACTTGGTACAGCGTTTTAATAGCTATACTTCCGACCTAAGGCAACGCTAAGCATTTGCAAATTCACCGTCCGGTTAAATGGAATTTCCTTCTACTCTCGCTTAACAGAATTTTTAGGTATTTTCTACGTACCACCGGTCACTAGCCATTATGGCTTAAAAATCGTCGAGTTCTCAATGTGACCGGGGATCCTTCAACATCCTGGGAGGTTTTTACTGCGTCTGCGCTCATTCACTGTCTTCTGGTGACAAAGCAATGAACAGATAAGAAGTAGAAACGATCGCTGGAACAAGAGCTTTATTCGCCTGACGTTTCGGATTCTCGCCCGAACCCATCATCAGAGACAGTGACAGCGATCGGTTCTATTTCTTATCAACTAGTTCCTGGAACTCACATCTTTGCTTGTATAGACAGCGAACAGAATTGGCGCATGCCATTTCATTGGTTATTTGTCGCACTGAACTTAGTGCAAATCGACCTCCTAGTGATCGGGCTGTTCAAGCCAAAGCCTCAACACGATTAGACAATTCTCGCTCCGAAGCATTATTCTTCGCTTGCCAGTAGACGATGAGTGGTCGTTGTTATTGTTCAGGAAATTGCCTCGGAATGTCCAATCAGACTGCGCTTCACATTACTGTTCGGTAGTCCAAAACAACCCAACTAGACCATAGCCGGTCAGACAGCCGTCTCATGTGGTAGCCGCGTTGGAGACTGGTCTTCTGTAGGTTGCGACATCGAAAGTAAACGTCTCCATCCGGACAGCTCGACGGTTTCAGGATTGTGCCGCACGTCCGACGAGGCATTACTTGATGGCAGACAAAATTTGCCATCTCGTAATACCACACCGGCTTGTGATCATCTCACAGGTAATCTATGTGTTGGGTGGCTGCCTAGTTGCAACTAAAGGATCCGCCGAATCGTCCCCAGCTAGTCAACCCTCGTCCCGCCGAAATGTGTCGGGGTATAATGCAAAAAAGGTCCAGGCTTGGGAGATATGACTGCCAGGATCGCTGCGGCCGTCCATCGGCGGAAACCTCCAAGCGGCAGAGTGCTACCAGGCCGCTTCCACATCGAAGTGGTCGAGGCGCTCCAGTCTTCTTCGAGTCCCCACCTCACGGCGGAGATTGTTGTCCGGATGGGTGTGGCTTGCGCAGTCTTCGCCAGCCGCCCACCGAACTGTCCCTGGAATTGTGACGTGAGGTCGAAACTAATGCCAGCGTTCGGGCCTACTGCGTTGCCTTACTAACTGTGCAAGCGTTTTTACGAATCTTCGACCCTTCCCGTTGCGGCAGTAGGGAGAGTAACCTTCCCGGATCATTGTAGGATGACACCCGGCTAATTTTGGGGACACACACCTGGACGACGACGATCGATTGGCCTCACGGCTATCGCTCTGAGCCAGTGAAAATGACCCCACCGTGGTCGGCGGAAAACGGGACTGTAAACAAATCTCGACTTTTGTGTGACACGTCCGGGGCGAAATCCAGCGGAGCTACTAACCAAGAAGTAATGTTTGCGTGTGACAGTTAGGTCGGATGAAGGAAATCCTGGGTAGGACGGAGGGAGCGGTGTTCTGACAATCGACAGCAATTTGAAGCAGTCGTGCGTCTATGTGACGAAATTTTATGCACGTTTTTTGACTGGGTCGCACTGTTGTTATTTCTACAGGGTTTGAATGCAGGAGTTCAGTTAAGGGTATTTCTCTTAGGAGCATGAAGGTCCCGCATTGCTTTTAGTATATTACTAAGGAACATGCATTAGAATTTCCTGCAAAAGGAGAACAGTACAGGAGAGTCCACTTAGACTGGTATTTTAGTCAAAGAGCACCTGCGCTCCCACCCTTTTCAGTTCCATAGGTATTCGTGGGATAGTTATTCCTAAGGATTTTGCGTGGTGGCGCTTTCGGAACGCAGCTAAAAATTTCTGAAATGCTTGGTTGGCTTTTTTACCTTGTTTTACGCTGATGCCTGTGTAAACGGTGAAAAAGTCAGAATCGGCAAACGCATGTTTTCGATCATTAATCATTAGACCAATGGTCTGTACATAGCAGTAAAGGTGAAAAAAACAACCAATAAACGCCGGTGATGGGGAAGGAAGGTTGAGAGTGTCCAGACAAGTCTAAACAGGGGGAAGGAGGAGGGGAGTGTGCCGGCTTGTATTACTGTACTGGCCAGATTATGAATAATCGAAAAGGTGCATTTTCAGACTTTTCTTGCTTTATTCAAAATCAGATGAAGATAGCCTAAGTAAGCATGCGGCAAGGGTATGGTTTGTGCCCGGATTTTCTTACTCCGGGGAGATATTGTGTTAAGGAAAAAAATCGAACATCTAAGAACTTTGTGATATCACGAATTCTGATCCTCCATACTGTCGCCACTCAAAAGGAGACACCATTTTTGCCATTTAATGATAAAAGTAAATAACTTTCATGTCCATTTAGAGGCGTTGTCAGAAAGTTATCGCACTGTCGCATTTTGTACTCCGATGGCTGCCTTAAAGTATCTTGATCAACCTAACGCAGCAGCCACCGAGAAGTCTTCCTAGTCCATTCTCTGGCATCCAAAAATAAATATCGCCAGTCATTTTTTTAGCACAATTGCTCCCCGAAGTTAGTGACCTCGGGCGTAAACCATACCCTTGTTAAGCGTGCTTTATAGTGGTCACAGTTATGTTATATTCCACCCTCAACCAACTGTTTTGCTGCAATTTCCTAGGAGGGGCAGCACAGCGGACTCCTGGTAGGCACCGTACCGTTTTTTAAAGTCTTCAATTCAGTGCCCACTTGACTGTGGAGAATCCGTGTAGCTTTAACTAGTCGCTTCACTGATCTCAAGGCATAACCCTCTGTACCACTAACAGTTGCTTTAGGTTTTTGTGAAAATACATTTCCATGCCACAAATTACGGCTGTGCCGCATCAACCAGAGAGGCGTTTTTAACTAACTTCCTGAAACAACACGCAGTCGGTTCTATTTGATGCTCCGATCGGATGCAACATATTTGCTGTGAGACAATCTGAAGAACTTCCGGTTCGCCGACATAAACAGTTTCGCATTACGTAGTACTGTGTGTGATCGATCTCGTGAGATTTTTGGCTGAAATTCTGAAATGCGTCTTCGATTAGGAAGGATTACTTGGTCGCGGTTGTAATACTGATTATTGTGCGGCATAATCTTATAACATTTCGGACTTGGTAGGATGTCAGCTCTTGAATCCTATGCTTTTCAATCTCCCGTAGAAACCATACTCAGTAAAAAAATGACTACTTAAGTAGCATGCGTTTTTCCCATTGATTTTCGATGGTCTTGCAAATTCAAATATATCCTACAGAAAACACAAACAAAAATATGCTTTCTTTCAGTCAATTATTAGAGAATCACGTCTTCATTCTAGTTTATGATCAAGGAAGGAGTATACTTAGGTTTTAAAAAGTTTCCTGATTCCCAAATAATCTGAAGCCTGATCAGTCGTTGCATTAGCGCTTAATGATTGCAGTCTACAAAGTGCATGCGTTCCGCATAAAGAAAATCACATATTCTTCTATGCCATTAAAAATATGTCATACAGAGTCCATAAAATTTTGCAATGGATGCGGACCATGTTGTACATTTCATGAGGGGCTGTGGTAAACGTACAGGTACGATGCTGTATGAATGGACATTGCGCGGTCTTATAAAATCACATAATTAGAAACCTTTTTTTAAAAAAACAGTTATATTCCTTCCTTGAGCATAAAATATAAAGATAACGTGATTTTCTATCAAACAACTGAAAGAAAGCACGTTTTTGTTTGTAGTTTCTATAAGATACATTTAAATTTGAAAGGCCATCGAAAATCAACGCGAAAAATGCGTGCAACTTAAGTGGTCATTTTTTACCGAGCACGGTTTCTGCAAATTGAAAAGCGGCATATTCAATAGCTGACATCCCGTCTATTCCGAAATATTATAGGATTATGCCGCAAGATAATTAATATTATAACCACCCCTAAGTAATCCGCCCTAGACGAAAACGCATTTCAGGATTCCGGTCAACATTTCATGAGATCGGTCACTCACTGTGGTCATTCGAGCTTTTCAGACCATTCAGGCCAGAGTAAATGCAATGTCCCGCAGCATGTGGGTGGGTGTTACTTCGACTTCACCAAATGCCAGTGCCTACTTTCTATAAGATATATTTGAATTTGCAAGAACATCGGAAACCAATGGGAAAAATGCATGTTACTTAAGTAGTCATTTTTTACCGAGTATGGTTTCTACAGGAGATTGAAGAGCATAGGATTTAAAAAGTGACATCGTGCCAAGTTCAAAATGTTATAAGATTATGCCGCACAACAATCAGCTTACTCTCTCCCCTGGCAAGTCGCCATCTTCCTTAGACTACGCTGTGAGTTTAATTGATGAGTCGGCAGTGCGCTGCGTTCGGAGGCCTCTATTAGCAGTAGATGGAGCTGCTTTTGTTGTTGTTGTCGTTTTTTTGCACGGAAAATTGTTTAACATTCTTCGCCTGAAAGAATCTTCGAGGGTATCCAACGCCAGTGTACACGACCTACTGTTCGCAAACGACTGCGAGCTAAATGCCCCGGCGGAAGAGGACATGCAGTAGAGTATAGACCTCTTCGGAGTGGCCTTCAACACAGAAGATGCATTAGTGAGTCACAAATCGATAACCGACGCGGAGTACAATGGATCCCATACCAACGTCAATGGAACCTAACTTGCGTCAGTGAACACCTTCACATATCTCGAAGTACAATCTGAAGGAATGTCGAGATCGACGACGAAATGGCCCACCAGATTCCTAGAACTAGCCAGGCTTCCGGTAGACTGCAGCCCCCATCAATAACTGCCGCGGACTTCAAATCAACAAGAAATTCAGGATATACAAGGACGATAATCCTGACGACGATGCTCTACGTGACGGACAAACGGCGGGTCAGCGAGAGGCAGGCAAGAGAAATTAATAGTTCTCACCTCAGCTGCCTTCGGAGAATACTCAAGCAGGGGTGTCAAGAAAGTTGCAGACATGGAAGTCCTGGAAAGGAACATAATTCTCATCATCCGTACCATGTTGAGGCAAATTCAACTATGACGGAGCGGCTATGTCATGAGGATGGGCGATGAGCGCCCATCTTACGGTGACCTCGCAATGGGTGCTCGTCAAGCTGGAGGACAGGAACGGTGTTAAAAGGACACTCTGAAAGTTTTCTCCATTAAATTACAGATTAACATGGGGACCTGGAAGAATCTCGCCCAGGATCAACTGGCCTGGGAAAGAACAGTGAAGATTGGAACAACAGTCCATGATTCCAACAGGATTGCCGCTGTCCAAAGCAGAAGAGCCTCTTGCAAGTCTCAAACGCCCCGGACTCGCAACGCCAACGCCCAACTCCTCCCATCGCGTGCACGCTGTAAGCGAACATTCCGCGTACAGACACGCCTTGTCAGACATGCTCTGACCCATTGCAACAACGACCCAACAATTCCACCTACTGCCTCCGCAAACGCCCCCATCGTCACGCCTGTCGCAAACTACCGGTGAGAACACTTCCGAGGACGCGTCTACCACCACTCTGCCATCCATCGACCGTACCACCAGCAATATGGGCTCAATCCCAGCCTGTCCTCGTTGCGATCGTACCCTCACACAGTACACCGGCCTGGTCAGCCAACTGCGAGTCCACCGCATTGAGACCGGCGAAGCAGTAACTGGAGTCCCGACATACACCTGCCTCAACTGCCAGCATTGCCCACACACATTCACCCGCCGCATAGGCCTACTTGGCTATATGGGCATCCATGGGAATCTGTGGTAAACCACCGCAGACCAAACTCCATCAACAAGCATCTCTCCACCGACGCATACATCACACACGAACCTGTCCCACATTACTCATTACAGGCGCGTGATCGGATCCCCTCACGTAGGTGGAGAGCTTGTTCTTCGACTCTCTCCCCATATAGCCTCTGTGGCACTCTAGCGCATGTGAGCTCCTTTTATGTGAAAACGTAATAGGTCGTGTGTGCGTGTGGCACGCGCAGACGGATTGCCTAACTCTGTCCATCCCATTCCCGCAACAGACGACTGGCCGGCTCGGACAGTAGAATGGTACCTGACAGAGGGAAAAGAAGGTGAGATCAACTCTGGGGACTGTGTCCTCACCGCACTTTGCGCATAGCTCTCACTATGACCAATCTGGCACGCTTGAGTCTATCGCGGCGCTAAAATTCATGGCTTGGCAGGCTGACAACTGACGGGATAGCTCGCCCCCTCCCCCTCCTCTCAGATTGGAGAGCCAGACTGCAGTGGCTCCTTCCTACTGTTGCACACCCACACTGTTGGGATTCGAGCCGCCTCCTTGTTGCTTGTGTGAAAATCTAGTTCGTTCGGCGCGGGCCAGACGTGTGCGGTGCCTGTAGCTTTTTCTATGAAGGCGCCCGATCCCGCCTCCTGTGTTCCTGACTCGATCTCATCTCAGGAGAGAGCGCTGAATGTTGCGCCAGTAACCGTCCCTGCACTCGCCACGCTACGGTGAGCATAGTCGGTAAGGACGGTCAGACTCTCATTGGGGATGAGAGTGTTGTTGCGATCTTTGTGCTTTGGAATGTCGAGCGCATAGAAGGAGTCGGGAAGCGGGAGTGTAGTAGGCAGCCAGCGATTTCAGTGTCAGCAGGCGACATGCATGGTGGCAGGTTTCGCTGCTGGCCACACCGAACACACCTTGCGACGCACATTTCAACAATGAGCCACGGACTCTGCAAGCAAAGGCGTGCTCAGCTAATCGTTGGTTAGGCTGGATTCGGGTGCTTTCTTTGTTTGAAGGGTCATGATCGGTGGTGGTGGTGGTGGTGGTGGTGGCGGCGGCGGCGGCGGCGTGGAGGCAGACACGGGTGGACGTCCACACGGCCGATCCAGGTCCGGAGCGCGTCTTTGCAATGATTTTTGGTGGGTAAGGGGTGATAAACGTTGAGTTAAGTCCTCGGCATAGCATAAGCGTTGTCTCTGATTGCCGTCAGACAGAACACTCCAAAAGTGTGCTGTTAGGGCAACCGTCCCAGACATCCGTGACTGCGTTTTGACTAACACTGCCAATTGAATATCAAGATGAAACGGTTTGCGCCGAAAGCAGGAGTTTACGTCATGCCCTCCTCGGTTCGTAAACAAAGACAATACCTGCTTATTCGACCTTCAATGAGAGAGTCACTGGACACTTCCGAATTCATCTATTCGATAACTGGAGGAGAAGCGGGATACTGTACTTCCTTCTATGCTTAACTATTCATTTACGTAGTCTTCACCACCAAACGATCCGGCTCCGACTCAACTATTGGCCGAACGAGGTGTAGGTTTCTTTTTAGGGCTGCGTGCCGTCCTCAACTCTGAACTGTCAACCGTCATCCTTTCTTGCGTCGTCGTCCAATTCATCAACCACGACTGATCTCGTCATTTTCAAGTGTAGTGATTAACTAAATTTGCCGTGAAAGCATTAACATTCAGAAAAATATATTCGTTTGAATGTGTCTCACCTTCGAGCGGATGGATGGGTACTAGCGCTTGTGTCTGGGAGTCTCAGAGAAATTATACACTTAGGTCGATTAAACTGATAACGAATCTTTTGATGCTGCCAGTTTTATCTTCAGGGGTGAATGTTTAAACGTGCAAATTTTACCAAAATATTCCTCACAACGTTGCGCAGTGCTTGTTTCCAAGTCAGCAGAGAATGAACGCTACAGATTCTTCCGGGAATTTGCATCAATTACACGCACGTCACATGATATGTTTACTAGCCCCCTTTGCCATTTCGATCGTCGATTTCGACAATGTCCATCGTGTGCTCCACAGCAGAGTGAGAGCAGGGACGGCGACTTACGCGTGGACTAGTTTATAGTGACAGCAGACTTGCGCAGCGCCTATCGCACTCTCTCCTCCTCTATCCGGGCCCGATGTCACGGCCTAGTCAGGAAGACCGGGGGACGGAAGAGGACGCAGGTGGCTGGCGCGGCCGGAGCCGCCCCTAGGCGTGCCGCCACATCCGATTCGGATCCCACTACTATCTCCCCTTTACAAACTAAAATGCTGGCTGAGCAAGCAATTTGTCCAGTACAAAACACGCAGGTCATTTGCCACCGAACCCTTATTCGTCCCGCCGAGCAAGGCAGCCACCACTTTGGGCGAAATATTTGCGCCAGAAATTCGCTGGGATGTGATTGCAAACTCACTGCCTCTTTGACTTTCACAGTCTCCCTGTCCCGCATCCTTTTAATCGCTCAGCGCGTCTATAGCACTCCGTATCCCCCCCCCCGGTGTGTGTGTCTGTGTTTTCTAGCGAAATCGGGAGCGGGCCTGGAAGAATGTTTTCGGAGCAGCCAATAGCGCGCGCGTGTGTGTATGTTGTGCCCTTGAAGTGAGTAATAGCCTGTGTTACCCAAAACACAACCTGGCGGGAGACTGAGGCGAGCGGCACGCGCGCGCGCGCTTGTCTGCATACGCATGCTCTTATTTTGATGGGGCTTGTCCTCTCCACCACATCAAGCCTATTCCGGCGTCTAGGCCAGCTGGCATACGATGGCGCCGCCGTCGCCGCCGGCTTTGAGGCCTCAACATGCGTCTTTCCCGCCTTGGTGGTCGCGACACGCGTGCTTTTTTTTCTATCACATTCCACCCTGGATAGAGCAAAAAGCAGAGACCGGCTGCAATTAGGTGCGGATTCGTCGCTCCCCCCCCCCCACCGTCTTTTATCTTCAGGGACCGACATTCTGTTACGGATGTGAAAATTTGCGTAAGCTGTCTTGTCAACGTTCGTGTCAGTTGTCATCTCTAGCCATCAGGGCAGAAGAAGACTACAGTGTTCATCTCTGGTCCACTGGCCGCCATCAGTGAGTTTAGCCCCAATGGTAGACTGTGGAGACCTGGGGGGTGGGGAGCAGCGTGCAGTTGATAAATGAGCTGAACGCCCTAGCAGTTGAGCTGCGTTCTCGCTCCGTTAGCTCCAATCCTGGATAACTCAGGTCATGTGGGAGTGAATTTTGCCGATCTAACCTCCTCCTCCTCCTCCTCCTCCTCCTCCTCCTCCTCCACCTCCTTCGAGCAGGCGCTCCCCTTTGTTTTGAACTCCGATGCAGGGACCCTCTACAGACGATCGCATAGCAGTGGTCAGTCACTAACTGAGGGGTAGTACGGACAACGTAAAGGGGGTCTAACATGACAGTTCCCGGCTTAATACAGTGCGTGATCGATCTCATGAAATGTTGGCCGAAGTTCTAAAATTTGTGTTCGATTAGGAAGAATTACTTAGGTGGAATTGTAATATTGATTAGCATGCAGCAGTATTTCCTACTCGCCAGGATGTCGGTTCTTAAATGCACTTCTTTTCGACCTCCTGTAGAAGCCACGCTCGGTAAAAATGACTACGTAAGTAGCATGCATTTTCCACATTGATTTTCGCTGGTGTTGCAAATTCGAATATATTGTATAGAAATCACGGACAAAAATATGCTTTTTTCAGCAATCTGATAGAAAATCACATCATTTTTACATTTGATGCTCGAAGAAGGAGTATAATTAGGTTTTAAAAAGTTTCCTGATTGCCGAATAATCTGAAGCCCGATCAGTCGTTGCATTAGCGCTCAGTGATTGGAGTCTACAGGATGCATGCGTCCCGCGTAAAGAAAATCGCATATTCTTTTATGCCTTTAAAAAGATACCATATAGAGTCCATAAAATTGTGCAGTGGATGCGGACTGTAATGTACGTTTCATGAGAAGCAATGGTAAACGGACAGGTACGATGCTATATGAATGGACATTGCACGGTCTTAAAAAATCACATAATTAGAAACTTTTATAAAACCTGATTATACTCCCTCCTCGAGTATGAAATATAGAGATAACGTGATTTTCTATCAAACGACTGAAAGAAAGCCTATTTTTGTTCGTGGTTTCTATAATATATATTTGAATTTGCAAGACCATCTAAAATGAATGTGAAAAATGCATGCTACTTAAGTGGTCATTTTTTGTCGAGTACGATTTCTATGGAAGATTGAAAATCAGGACCTTCAAAAGCTGACATCCTGCCAAGTCCGAAATATTATAGATTATGCTGCAAAATAATTAGTATTACAACTGCGCCTGAGTAATTCTTCCTAATCGGAAACGCATTTCAGAATTTTAACCAACATTTCATGAGATCGGTCACTCACTGTAGATGTTTTTAACAGAATCAAATAATTTTATTTGACCGAATTCTCGCAGAGTCGGCGGCCGTAGTGGGATTGGAACCTGAAACAGTGAGGACTAGGCTTGAGTAGTGTCAACGCTCAAACCGCCTGAGCTAAGAGGCCACGACCGGAAGCCCTGAGTTCAGCCACATTTTGGTCAAATTACCCACCCAGCCTACTGTAACGCATACAATCTATCAAATATGACAAAGTAAGCTGACTGCCCAAGCAGGATTTCCTAAGTTATCAAACTGGAATCCACCAGATGACTACCAGGATCACCTAACTAATAGATGTTTTAACAGATTTGGAAAATTCGCTTGTGAAAAACTCAGTGGCCTCGGAAGATTCGGGAGCGACGACAACGGGGACGTGGCCTGAGTACAGCCAACATCCTAACCACTTGAGCTACAATGCCCCGACCGGGAGCCGTGAGTTTTAATCACATCTGAGCCTGGTCACTTCCCCCCCCCAGCCCACCGATGCCGCTGAATTTTGCACAGGCAGGTCTGTTGGATCCAGTCTTTTAGGCGGATTAATTTTCCAAGTCAAAAAAATCCAAAAATTGCCATTCATTGGAAGCCTATGTGTTAATTTCATTATTAGTGCAGTAAGCGGCTTTTTAAATAGAGGACATCATTCAGTATGGAAAACAAATGGGCAAAAAAGCGTCTGTATCTGTTGACAAGTGAATCATCTGCCTGCATCAAGGAAGCCTTGGCTTTGTTATCCTGGATTCCAGTCCCGAATACGCTGCCGAGTTTTGCATAATTGGGTTAAATGAATTTCTGGCGTATTTGCCACCATCTTGCCCCTTCGATAGAGTTGGAACCAGGTGTAGGTGTTTATGGTGCTGTGCGTTTTCGTCCTCCCTTTAGTTCGAAATCTACCCATCCAGTCACTATAGCCATGAAAACCTCCCAGCTGATTGATATTGTTGAGCCGGAAATCATTTCTCTTGACGTCAGTAGCCTGCGAATTGTGGTCTTACTGTCCTCCGGACATTGGGTTGCGTGGACCGGCTTAGTGGAGGGTGAAGAGCTACGAATGTAGACCACTCTGATCCACCAGCTTAAGGTCTCGAAAGTAAGTGAGGTCATATTTGCCGTGTCGTAATACTGTTAAGGCTCGTGACCCATTATGTGCCAAACTGTTGTTCTAAATCGGCACTCAACCACGACTTGGTTCCCCGTATTCCGGCTCGAGAAAATGCGCATTTCTTGCCTAAACTTCTTCAAAGCCTGCTCCACTGTTCATTACCCATGGGTGCTCTTTGCAGGTTGCTGCCAGGCTAACACAAGCAGGTCTCGTCTTCCCGTTTACGAACCGATGAAATATCCTGGTCGTTAAATCTGAGCCATAGCCTGCAGTTGCCGCTACAGTTACTTTGATAGATAGCCTTTAAGGCATGACTACCGCAGTTTGTAACATTCGATTCCTTCAAGATCGACCGCTAATGAGTTACGGTAAGAGGTTCTTAGTTCGCAACTGCGTCCCATTGTCTTAATCCTCCCGCCGAAACACTGTTCAAACAGGACGGTATTGTCGAATGGATATTGCGCAAAATCTCGCCACAATAGCATCCTCATATACGGCCGCATCATTATCTCTCGAATGCTCTTGTTGTCCATATTATTTTCGGGATTTACGCCCCTCCTGCCTCATACCCGTTTTCGCCTTTCTCTTCTGTCTTACTCTGGTTCCCTCCGCTTCCATCCTCCTTGTACCTCCACCTGCTATTCACTGGCCCTACTACCCTTCGCTCACCGCTACTACTACTACTACGACTACTACTACTACTACGAATAATAATGCTACCACCACAACCACCCCCCCCCCCACTGTCATCGTCCTGAACTGACAGAGACAGAGGGGAAAATATTTGACTGCTAACTTAGTTGCGACCTGTTCGGCGACTTCACACGTGGCGAATAGTGGAATAGCCTGGTGTAGAGATTGGTTACGAAATAAACAGGATCCCGCTTCGGATAGATAAGCACTCACAGACTACGCGGTGATGGGATTTTCAGGTGCAACTGGGCTCCGTCTCGACAAGTCGCCCACCAGTGGGATGATCTCTAACCATAGCAACATTACAAAGTGGCGAATGTTGTCTAAAATCAAATAGGGCTCCCTAAGACATCCGCTCACATTCTTGGAACTGCGAAACTGTGCAGGTAGAGATGTTCACACTCAGATCTTCAAACTACGGAAGACCAGTCTCCAACGGGGTCACCACACATGGCCGCTACTTCCGGAACTATAGCCTGGCCGACCTTTGGATTACGTAAATACCACGTTACACGTACTCCGATTGGACTTGACGAAATCTGATGGGGTTTGGAGGAAGATCTTTTCCTCCATACATCAGCAGCCTCCACACAAACTATGCCGCACGCATTTAGTGCGCCCTAGCAAGTAGCGGCGACAACAACATTCGCGGTTGCCAAGTATCCTGAATGAGAGCGCGTTTCGAGATAGCACTGCCTGTCCTTCGGTAAGCATGGGGAGATACAGAGGGTAGTCAAAACTGCAAAAGCCAAAGGAGGACTTCAAGGATGAGAGCACTATCCATGATGTGCGTGCCAGCGTTTCAAGCCTGGACAGTGTTATTGATAGAATGGTATTACCGACAAGGACTGCGGAGACTGAAATGGTCAATTCTGACTTCTTAACAGTCATCAGCCAGTCATACCCAACCCCGAGAGAGTCCGTAAGGCACAACTGGACGAGTGAGTTTTGTGGAAACGATCGGTGAGCCCCCCTCTACCAGTGCTATTGATGTTCTCTGCCGCAACTAGGAGTCGTTTTCCTTCGGTCGTCTTTCATCTGGTTAAGTTATATTTCCTGGGGATACTCGTCATGCTGTCACCTGTTTACCTCTTCCGGTCCTTACTGAGTTAAGATCTAAGGGGCATGCAGTACAGAATACCGACCAGCCTACTTTACTTTCGACCACTAAAATGGCATTTGTGTCTAAATAGAGCGTTTCACCTCAGTCCATAAAGTCGGACAGCCTTCGACGGCAGTGTTTGCCATTGATTGGTGACGAGTCCTCGCTAAGCGCAAAGAGCATGTAATGTGTCCGTACTTCATAGCAGACAGCAATCCGGTGGGGTATATTCATAGATCCTGTTAATGCTATTTGAAATCGTCTTCGTGAGCAATATTATTTCTTCTACACCATAAGGCTTCAAGAAACTCTGGGACTTCAGCAGCGTTCCCGTCGAAACGACGCGTTGCTCCCAGGTCGAACTTGGAGGTGGGGTTTTGTTGCGCTCGTCCAACTTCCCTGTCTATTTTCCTCTCTTTCTGCCAACTGACTGACAGGTTCGAATGCGACCAGGGCGGGTCGATAAAGGTCTTACCTTACTTTTTTCTGTTTTAAACCTTCTACCTGAGTAATTTCGCTCGCCTAGATTTTGTGCTTTCTCTACTGACTGATTGCTAAATCCGATATGATTTAAGTCCGTCTCACCAACCACCGTCCCCTAGGCGGAGGACTGCGTTAGCAGGCCTACCCTCACTCCTCTGCCATTCCTGCCCTTCCCTCCCCTCCTCCCTTCTCTTCCTCTCCCTTCTGTGCTGATCTGACAGCCTATGGAATAGTGTCTTCACTTCAGTTACTCCTGCTCTCATCTCTACCCTCCCCCTTTATTTTGCTTCCAGACCTTTCTTCCCCTTCTGGGCTGTGGTTGCCTTCTATTACCTGTCTTGTTTCTACTACTTACAGTAGATGTACTAGCTCAGGAAATGTCAACCAACATTTCAAAATGCGTTCTCGTTTCCAAAAGATAAATTAAGTAGTGTTGAAAGACTAATCGTGATGCAGCACAAATCTATAATGATCCAGTTACCTCAGGGTGTCGGCTTTCGAAAGAACTTATTTTCGGCTGCATGCAAGATCTACACTCTGCAAAAAATGACTACTTAAGTAGCATGCAATTTTCTTATTGATTTTCGATGCCCTTGAAAATTCAATTATATTTCATGGAAAACATGCATAAAAATATTCATTCTTTGAATGTTTCGGTAGAAAATCACGTCTTCTTCCAATTTCATAGTCAAAAGAAGAGTATAATTCGGTTTTAAAAAACTTTTCTAATTCCCGAATAATTTTGAACCCGACCTGCTGTTACACTTGCATTCAGGGTTTCAAAACCACAAGCTGTATATTTTCCGTGTACGGAAAACCATGCAACTCTCTACGGTGTTAAGAGGAGACCATATGGGGTTCATAAAATTAATCAGTGGATTTGAGCAATATTGTTAACTTTACAAGCCACATTCGTAAATGCAGATACATGACGTCTCATGAACGGCCATTTAACGGTATTAAAAAATCTCATAATAAGAAACTTTTTTAAAACCGAATTATACTCTTCTTTTGAGTATGAAATTGGAAGAAGACGTGATTTTCTACCGAAACATTCAAAGAATGAATATTTTTATGCATGTTTTCCATGAAATATAATTGAATTTTCAAGGGCATCGAAAATCAATAAGAAGATTGCATACTACGTAAGTATTCATTTTTTTGCAGAGTATAGATCTTGCATGCAGCCGAAAATAAGTTCTTTCAAAAGCCGACACCCTGAGGTAACTGGATCATTATAGATTTATGCCGCATCCTGATTACTTTTACAACACTACTTAATTTATCTTTTCGAAACGAGAACGCATTTCGAAATTTTGATTGACATTTCATGAGTTAGCACATCTACAGTACTTCGTACTTTTTCATCCCAAATACTTTTTCCTTTCGCTTTGCCTTCTTCCGCATCTTCTCTGCATCATCTCTCGTTGAATGCCTAAACGTAAATTGATGTGTCAAGTCTCCACTGGTCTCCGCGGTCGGAAAACATGAGAACTCTGTTTGTCTTATTATGCGGTGACTGCATTAATCGTGTTAGGCCAGTCAGAGGATAATGCTATTATGCCAGGCCTCACCATTAGAAGATTTTACCTAGCAGGACCCTCGAGAGAACGGGGAAGTCTGTTCATAACAAATCGGAGTTGAAAAAGCAAAATATCCTATGGGGTGGGAAAATTTCGCAGGATCGGAGTTGTGAAATACGTATTGTACTTTTAGAGTCCCTGCACATCAGAAAAAAGACACCTGTTGGTCCGGCGAGAAACTGCACAGCGCATGACTTCGTTCGATTGACATCCAGCCTATCGTCGAACCTATACTTAACCCCCTCCTAAAACATGCGAAATTAAGATTGCTGGAACCGACTGTTCCCATCAGACCGGTCTCTGCTCATCTTATGACTGTCTCGCCCATCTTCCTGCGACGTGTTTCCGAAACCTGTATCTTCGTTTCCTCTAGGCCATGATGTACAGCCCTCTCCTGATTGTTCGTTTGTCGCAAGCGACTAGGAGCGGCACTGCCCCGAAGGCACTGTGCTGGCTCGCGGACGGAGACTTTTGTAGTATCTGCCTCGCTTTATTTTCCCGCACCCACCATACGGTGGTGGCAAGATCAAATCAGGGTGGCTGGAGACAGGCGGGGATCGAGTCCACGTTTGCGCTTGTCACATAAGTGTTGGTCTCGACACGCACCTGAACCAGACCATAAGTGAAAGGCTTTCTCAGATGTCGCCTTGGTGGGAGTTGATACTAAGGTCGCATTAAGTAGGCGCCTCCTGCAGCCCAATCCAGAGGAGGACTGAGTTGTCCCATCAACTGCCAACCGTCTGAATCAAGGCCCTAAGCAAGTCAGGATAGTTACAATAATGCGGGTAGATGCTGGATCGGCGTGAGCAAAGTTTCCTCAGGATCAACTTTATTCTCCCCTTTCTCATCATCATCATCATCATCATCATCATCATCGTCGTCGTCGTCATCATCATCATCATCATCTGGCAGGTCCTAGCTAAGCCGAGTGAAGATGAGATCATAGGCAGTGTCTGAGGTAACGTAAGACCTCCATACACTGTGTGAGACTACCCCGTTTGGCGTCGTCCAAATCTAACACAATAGCGGAGTCCGTTATAGGGCATGGATTCACGCAATTGACGTGTATGTTTTTCCTCCCGGGTATACCAGTAAATAGTAGAGGCTTTGAATCCTTTCATGGGTTTAATGTCTTACAAAGGTCTTTAGTCGGGTTTGTATTCGCCCATCCATCTCTCCTTTACGTGCGTCACGTCTTGCGCAGAAGACCGGACCATTGTAGCTCGATTTTCATAATTCACAGCAGAGAGGTCCTTGAAACTTTACACCAACGCCGTTTCTGGGTTTTGGTAAATAGATGCAAAATGCAAATACTTTATTTAACTTTTAAGTAAGGGCTGATTTTTGTCTTCTTGTGTGGCATACGATCTTGCATACTATCTAACATGGTAAGAAAAAGTTGTTTTTTTCCTCTGAGAGATGTCAGTTTTTTGGTGCATTCCGGCTTCTTTGACCTTAGAGTCGTTAAGATAAACCGCTTGAGTATGGCCTTTGTTAATCTAATTTGTTCCCAAGTGTTCTTCTAGCATTGGGTGGCCTCAAGGCCATCTCGTTATTCTTATCCGGGCTTCGGACCAACTAAATAGGTATATTTTGCGGACGCTGGTGCCCGAGTCCACGTACCTTCCTCCCCAGCCAGCCTTGATTATAAGGTGTAATCCGAGGCTGTAAAGTTTACGTAAGTTGGAGTTTTAGAGGCGGGATTGAAACCTGTGAAAGGCTTTTCTGGAAAGAAAATCGAATCCTCTTTCGCCCTCATTAAGTCTCACTAACGAGGCGCCTGAAGTTTTCGCGCTTTTTGTTAAACCGTGGACGAGGGGTCCTTTTCAACGTCGATTACATTGAGTGTTTCGTAATGCAACGAAGGCCCCCATTTCCCTACGCAGGAGTGCATGGCCGCATATTGGCATTTCCGTTTTAAGAAAAGCACCTCTACCAGTTTGTTTAAGTCTCACTCGTATGACAGAGGTCGCGTGTCAGGCCCCAGCCCTGCCAGACGACTAGTCCCCATTCAAAAACTCAGTCTAGCCACAAGCGTCTTCGGCCGAGATTTCTTAGAACAGCCCGCTGCCATTGTGTTCGACATGGCAGCCGTCGACAATGCTTGCGTTACATCAATCAGCACTGCGAATAACATTTTTGGCGATCATTTTTCAATCACATGACCAATCCCTAATTGATTCTTGTTGCGGCGGATGTTATGGTCTATTATTGTCATTATTATTATTATTATTATTATTATTATTATTGTTATCACTATCCACATGCTGCTCCCGCGCCCCACCTCTGCCGTCAGGTTGAGCATTTAAAAGTACCCTGCTGTCACTTCTTCAGTTACTGACTGAACTGACAGTTTTAGTAGTACGTGTGCTGTCGACTTTCTAGCCTCTGACAGCTCAGATTCGCCTGTTTAGCCAATAGACTTTCTTCCGTCTCCCTCCCTCTCTACTAGAGCGGTTCCCTGTAACGTCTTTTTTGGAATTTTCGGCAGTTTCCAGGTCCTCCCTATCGATCTGTTTGTTAGTGGGATGGCTACTTACGCTGGAATGGATGAGCACCCGTCTAATTGGCGTCTCAGATCAAAGTGCCAGACTCTGACAAACGGTTTCCCAGTGGGACTGCGGTTCTGCGGTGTTACTCATTCCGGAAGCAGGACTCCGTTGTGACATGAATCGTATTTGGTCTCATTGTAGCACCTTGGGATGCCACTTACCACTGTAGCCGATGAGGACTGGAAGAGTACAGGACTGCACTCTGATTCCATTTACAGAGGTCGTTTTCGTCGACCGCGATGGACGAAGTGAAACGACTCCTGAATTCTCTAGTAAATGTTTTTTCAGCAATCCAAACAGCAGTATAACGGGGACCTTGCGGTCAGCCAATGAGAATAGTTTTTTCTACAATTGTCCTGGTCCACTTTTCCACTAGAAAATGACGG
>CACRXP010000191.1:456918-479534 GCA_902702965.1 Spirometra erinaceieuropaei | reverse complement strand
CCACACAAGGGGCCCGTCACCCAGTGTCAGCTTAGTGTCGTGCAGCTCGGCTGGCCCGGTTGCGGTCACGGCTACCGCGTTATGCAGCTTCAGGTCCGCTTCGTTCAGCAACAGGATGAACACAACAAGATGAGAGTGGCCGAATGGCGCCAGCGAGGAACAGCAGACCAGCATCAAACACGACTCCGTGCTCAGCATTCACGCTGCGTGATGCTGTTGTGAACGACGGTGCGCCAACAATCGTTGGAAAACTAATGATTGTAGGGTAAGGTGATACCATATATACCGGCAGTCGGAGACCGATTTCGACGCAGTATCCATTTACTTTTCGGGATGGTGCCGATGGATATCGCTTCAACGTTAAGATGATAGAGCCAGTCAGTGACGAGGTAACGCACATGAAATGCAGCTCAATGAACCACTACTCCTACCGACTTATGACTCGGCAGAATGTAAGTAATCCCACTTTTGCTTCACCACTGCATTGTGGGTATGTATGCAAAAAATCGGAACAGGACGCCTGATTTTCCCTCGCTTGAATCAGAATAAGCTGCGCTCTGAAGACTATATTCTTCTGCTTGATGCAGTTGTAAACGACGGTAATACAGATAAAGTTGTAAGACTACGGATGCTATCCTCTACATACGCGGACAGTCCACGCCATACGCTCGGGTACGCTCGAGGTGCAATTGCTTATGTTTGTCAGTACGGGCGTCCAGACCTACTCATTACATTCACATGCAATCCAGCTTGGGGGATATTTATCAGCTCTTACTTCCTGGGCTATGGCCGGTGAATAGGTATAACATCACAGCACGTGTTTTTAAGAAGAGACTTAAATCGCTGATGAACTTCATGGAGAAACACGGGGTGGTTGGGTCTGTGCGCTGCTGGATGCATTAGGGGAATGGCTAAAGATGGGTACTGCCCCACGAACACATCTGGATCTGGCTCTATAACAAGATCACCTCCCACGAAATCGAAGATGCAATATGCGCTAAATTACCTGAACGCTGACGTCGACAATGGTTTGCCCGAAGTCGCGGCGAAGAATATGTTGAATGGATTTTGCGGTGCCCTGAGTCCTAATTCTCTCCCTCTTCACCCCCCGGTATGATAGATGGAAAACGCTCTAAGAGTTATCCTTGGGCATTCGTATGCACCACAGTTACCGGTAACGACGGAAGTCCTTTATACCGAAGACTATCAGCGGAAGACGTCAGTAACTTGGCAAACGTACGAAGGCGAACCGGTGACGTACAAGTCGGTAACCACTGGGTTGTTTCATATTCGCCTTTGCTTTTAAAAGCAAACGAAATTCACATAAACGTGACGAATTGCAATTCCAGGAAATGAATTTGCTACATTTGTAAGTATGTGAGTAAAAGCAGCGACATGGCTGTTTTCGGCCTGCAACACGAAAAAAAGGAAAGGGATTTGGACATACAACTCGACGAAATCGCACAGCATTGGGCGGAAGATGCGTCAACAGCCGCAAAGCCGTGTGGCGGATTCTTTCTTTTCGCATCCACGTGCAAGTCCAGGTGTTGTTCACTTGTAGTAAGCTTAGTGAATGGGCAATGCGTTTACTTTACCGATGCAAATGTACAAGGCCATAGGCACCGCACATTAATGCCATCTTCCCGTCAAGCCAACCCGACGCGTTTGTGAAAACGCTGCCGTATTCGGAAGTGCCTACGTATTGAATAGGGAATGCGTGCAGAAAATCTTTTGTTCGACGCAAACGAGAGCGATTCGACGGACACCTCGACATATTCAGAAGAACTGCGATAGGCAGACTGCACAGCGTGCATCCTAATCAGGACGAACGCCTCTTACTCCGCAGGGTGTTGGTGAATGTGTCCGGTTCAACGTCTTTCCAGCAATTGAAATCTGTCAACGGCGGTACGCAAGCCACTTTCCGTAGTGCCTGCCAGGCTCTCAATTTATTGGAAAACTACCGATACTGGGATGTATGCATTAGTGTTGCGTGCAACACGTCCCATCCACATCGAATTCGTTAATTGTTTGCAGTCATACTGACCGCCTACTCTCCATCATTCCCAACAAACTTGTGGGAGAAATATAAATCGCACATGTGTGAGGATATCTTCCGTCGACTATGCAAGAAAAATTGCATAGCAGGAATCTATAGCGTGGCTTTAGAAGTGACTGGGGATATATAAGTAGAAAATCGCCGAAAAAGTTCCTGATCACCCGGGAATGCCCTCACCAAACCGATCTGCTGCTGTTTTGTTAGAAGTGGGTTTGCGACGTGAACAAAAAAGCGCTCGAGGCCCTCGATCGAATACTGCAAGATTTGTGCGGAAAAAGCAGACCATTTGGAGACATTACTGCTACTGCCTGCAGGAGACTTCAGACAAACACTGCCTGTGATTCCTCCATCAGCAACAGCGGACGAAATGAATGCCTGCCTGAAATACTCTTCTTTTCGGCGCCAAATCTAGACGGTAAAATTAACTACAAATATGCGTGTCCAGCTGCAAAACCACCGATCAGCTGAGGTATTCTCACAATAATTTCTGGCACTCGGGAATGCAACGGTGCCCGCTGATCCGACTTCAGAAAGGATTTTCCCACGTCTTAGCTTTGGCAATTTAGTGTCCTCAAAAGGGAAATGGTTGAAAAGGTGTTTCCCACTATTAACACCACTTTCACCAATCACGACTGATTGAGCGAACGAGCTATTCATGCGACTAAGAACAAACACGTGTACCATCTTAACCATATTATTCAGTCTAAGATTCAACACGCGGCAGTCACATACACGTCCGTCGACACTGTTGTGGAAGCAGACGAGGCAGGTTAATTATCCAACAGAAATTTTGAATTCACCTGAGCCACAGCAACGCGTGGCCGGGCCCAGCTAGTTCCCCAATAATCTTGGGTCCGATCTGCCGTTGCATTTTGTGTTTAAGAATTTCAGTCTATAGGAAAATGATATATTCCTCTATGCCATTAACGAGATACCACACAGATCACACACAATTTTCCAATGGATGTGGACGACGTTGTTCACTTCATTAGAAGGATTAATAAACGGACAAGTGTGATGCCATCTGAATGGACATTATATAGTCTTAAAAAAGCGCAAAATTAGAAATTCTTCTAAAACAAAAAGAAACCCATTCGAAGGGTGCAAAAGGAAAAGCGATTTGCTACAAATCAGTACAAAAAAAGAATAACTTGAGCATATACACTATAAAATATATTTGCACTTAGAAGGGCATCGAAAACAAATGGAAAACTTGGTATTGCTTAAGTAGACCTTTTTGCCGAGTGAAATGTTTTCAGGCGATCGAAATGAAGTGCATTTAAAAGGTGAAATCCTTCTGTTTCTAAAATATCAGAGGATCACACCGTGCGATAATCTGAATTACAACCTCATTTAAGTACTCCTTCCTAATGGAAAACACGTTTCGAAATTTTGCCAAACATTTCATGAGACATTTCATTGACTGTACTGATCTTCAAATCCACATGAGCCACGTAGGTGAAAGAAGCCATTGGGGTTCCACAAGGAAAGGGCCATTGTTAGCTTACCCTTTGTCCCGCGAATAGCATTAGGCCGTCAGTTTGCAACCCTCTCAGTCAGGACTTTTGGCGGGCTGTGATAACCAAAAGCCGCATCAGACTTGCCGCGGTGAATCGGTCTCATCCGCTCATGTCAATGTGAACCAACGACAAGGTAGAGCTAACTCGACTGAGGACAGGGTTTGGCGCACTGACTGGCGCAGAACCTCCGTCTTAGGAGTTAAGGTCTGATGCAACGGCGCTACCTGCCGCCCTCACCACCATCGTCGCCGCCACCCCCACCACCACCACGATAACCAACCATACAGCCCATTAAAACGTGTCCAGTAGTGAATAGATAACACCGATGAGGCTACCCAGGTGTCTGTCGACCTTGGAATGAGCCCCCCTTCGGCCGTCTGCAAAACTACATTTTAAAAAGATTACCACTTAAGTAGTATGAAATTTTCCCGTACATTTTAACTGTCCTTATAAACTCAACTATATTTTACAGAAAACCTGCACAAGAATATTCCCTCCTGTATTCATTTGGTAGCAAATCACGTCCTTTTCGAATTTTACACCGAACGAAGGGATATATTTTGGTTCACAGGGACTTTTCAATTCCCAAATAATTTTCTACCCACCACCTGCCATTAGATTAAGCATGATCTCAGCCGTATCAAGTAAAAGTGCCTACCATTTTGAAAACGTCATACAGGACTCATAAAATTGTGCAAAGGATGCGGACCAGGTTGTATACTGTATAAGTAGCATTAGCTAACGTGCTGATGCAATGCTCTGTGAATGGACATTTCACGGTCTAGAAGAATCTCATAATTGGAAACTTTCTAAAACCAAAAGAAACTAAAATTCGAAAAAGACGTAATTCGCTACCAAAAGAGTACAAGGAGGAATATTTCTGTGTACATTTTTTTTACAAAAAATACTTGAATTTATAAGGGCATCGAAAATCCATGGGAAAATCTCATACTACTTAGGCGGCCACTTTTTACGGGGTGTACGAAAAGAAGCTCATTCAAAAACAGGCATCCTGGCGTGATAGGAATATCTTGGGGGTATGCTGAATGACGATTAGTACTACAACCCTATCTAAGTAGTCTTTTTGAATCAAACACATACCTCAGATTTTCGGTTAATAGTTCCTGAGATAGCGTGCGGCGCAGGTTTGACGGAAGCCCGCAGCGCACCAGTCAAAGCGCCCAATCTTAACATCGGTAATTAGTAAACAGGCTCGGACCTATCACTCCTGAGAACTCAACGCAATTCTCATGATAATAAACATTACGCACTCATCACAATCAGGAGCGCTAGTAGTCGCGACTTGAAAGGTTGCCAACATGTCTGGGACTGAGGATCGGGGTTTTCTCTTAACGTGACAGAAGGTAACGAAGGCTTGTCGCGTCGTGTATTTTAAGGCAATTTCTCTAACCTGTGCACAATCGCACGCAAGAGAAAAGTTGACTTAATCAGAACATGATAAAAACCGCAGAAATAAACTTCTACCCTCGAAGACGAGAGTGATTTCAGCCGTGGGGAACCATCGATGGTTGCGGCTCCCTAGCTCGATTACGGCTTGAAACTATGCGAGCAATTATCTTCAGGGAATAAAACCATGTAGCCGATTTCTATATCGCTTGTGTCTGTACGAAGACACATAAAACGCAGAAATCGCAGCAGAAAAAAAACCTCCTACCAAACTGGTATGTACTAATTCGAGTTCATTTGCAGGCCAAATCAAATTATAACAGGCGGAAGGCGTAAAATATACCTACCTGAACGATCTCAACGAAAGTAAAGGGTCGATGGAGTACGACTTTTGAAATTCCATAAATGCAACAGAGCAAAATCTGGTCCAGACATCTATCTTTCAGGAGGTCCGTGTTGTGAACTAAGACGTGTTCAAAACAGGTCCAAATTTTTGTTAAAACATCCATGGGAAGTCCGAGTCGGTCACACAGGGCACGCAACCTTGAGATGGACAGTTGGTAGACGTGGCGGAAAAATATTGCCACGGAATCATGTCTGATGGGATAGACAACACCGGAGGTCGCTGAAGATGACCACAAACGAGTAGCTGAGGACGTCGGTAGGACATGGAGACTGGCAGTGCCGCCAGTGCCAGTGTCAATTTCGCCCTCTTCTGCCGAACCACTCATTACGTCCATTTCATCAGTGGCCAGGAGATGGGCAGCTGCTTGGGCCGATTCGTCTTCGTGCGAGTCGTGAATGACGACTGTGCTGCCACCGCGACGATTGGTGGACTCGCTGCCGCTAGCGTTAGCAACGCCAGTAGAGGTCAGACGAATTTGTTTGGCAGGTGAGTTTTCCGATTTTAGCGCACCAGAGAGGAAGGCGGCTGCCGAGGTGGCGTTCTGTGACGGCTGTCCAGGTGCGGAGCCACCCGGGGTGACAAAGAGCTCGCGCCGATTGAATCGACTGTTGTAGTTCTGCACAAAATAAATACTACCAACAATTAGTAAGTAGGCACTTACGATTTTATACAGCAAGGATGATATGGTGGCAGCAACGCACCTCGTCAAGTCGCTCGGGTGGAAAGATGTCCTCAACAGAGGGAGCACGAGATGCAGCCCGGATAATGGACCAGACAGAAGAGCGAGAGGTCCAGGCACAAGTATCCAAAATGTATTCTGTCACCTGGCTGAGGTACTTGACAAGGTCGCGTGGAAAGTCTATGCTCTTCACCAGGACTTCAATCACCTACAGATGAGGAGAGCAGGCATTCTCAAGAAAGCCAACATTTGCTGGCATCAATAAATCTCGCCACGACTCTTCAAACACCATTAATTTCCAAATGAGGTCAATAATTTTAGAAGATAAAAGACTGGTGAAAAACGTGGAAGGGCCTAGAGCGGATTCTACACTTTAAAAAAAGGATTTTCTGAGTGTGTGATGAGTAAGATGCGGCAGAATACGGCAGTACACGGTGCCCTAAAGAATTGCAGGCACTCCTCCTTACCTGTGGCCGACGAATACTGAAATGCGAGTTCGGTGTCATCTGATATGAGTCGGCCGATCGGTAGTCGATTGGTCAAATAACTAACTTCCATATTCTCAGTTAGCTAGGCATGCCGCGATTAATCAGCCGTTGGGGATCGATTCCGGACTTCCTTAGCTTTCACTTCAAGTTTTCGACAACGCCTGTGTCCCCTTGTCAAGGTACAAAACTCGCAGCATCTTTATATCCTTACAGTTGGAGCCCCGTACAGTCCCAGTGATAGCGCCTTCTGCTTCTTTGGAATTTTAAAAAGTATAACGGCAGAACACAGAAATATCACGTACGGGTAGGTCACAGATCGATCAGCAACTTGCCTCACGTAACCACCAGTCATATGAACAACCGTCAAGTGCCCGGCCCCCGTCTCAGGACTGTTTTTAATTAGTCCGCCCGAACCGCCTTGAAAGACTTTGCCTCCCCAGAAAGAGAATGACTAACTGTCGGCGCAATATGAAGTAACCTCTTCCGCGAGCTAATAAGACTGGTTGCATTCAAAAGGATTGTCGCGCTGGCCAGTTTTATGCATCATAACCATATGACAGCCCAGAACATCTATCTGTACACCACACATTTTTTACGTTGCAAATAGGGTACTCAAAGGCTTACGCCTATTTCCCTCAATAAACTGAACTGAACTGACATTCAAAAAAATTCAAACGAGTACTTTACGCTAACGAAGACCGAAAACTGTCAGAGTGACAGGCTACCCACGTTGGAATTGATGAAAGTACCGGCTCGAGCAAATCTTCACTCCCCTCCCCCCTTAAGTAAACCACTCACCTTGTAGAATTCTAACGCATCCACTCCGACAGCCTCGAGCACCCACGGGAAACGTCGATCAGCATCGCAACAGGCAAGAACCAGCTCCAGACAGCAGGCAAAAAGGGCCCTGTGGAAGGCATCACAGGCCACCAACTGCCGCACCGCGAAGTCGGTCTTTCCAGCGCGACCACTACGGGTCCTCTCCGTCTCAGAGGCAGTGCCCGCCTTCTCTAACCGCTGAAATTCATTGAGCAGGATACTCTCCTGCGCCAAGTAATAGAGGCTTTGGGCGAGATTGACCCGGTGGGCAGCGGCAACGGCCTCTGCCTCCTCCAGGCAGCTCTGCTCACTCTCCGCGGCAACTGAAGGTGACGAGCTCCTGCGGTAGGCTCGAGTAAACTGCTCGCATAGACTGTCTATCCGCGCCTGTATCTGAGCCAGGGGATCCTCCCGACCTCCCGTCCCCTCCGGATCGTCCTCGAGGAGGGAACTGTGCTGGGATGAGTTGATAATGCTGATTAGGGTGTCACCCGGACCGGTCGGTCTGTTCGCGAGAAGGGCCTGAAAAAATGCGAAAATTATAAAAAAGGGAAGACTCCGTGTCTCTCTCTCGCCTGAGAACCGTGACGGTTGGACAAGTTCACAGAGGACGGAAAGGAGGATGGTGCACAGCAAATTCGGTCGGTGTTTAGCGTTCTGCCAGTAGGAAAAGTCGGGGCATTGAATCAAGGAGTGTGCGCTTAGCGTTAGAAGGAGCCGTCGTAACAGACTGACTTATAAGCTGCCGTAACGATCCACCCGAAGGCCGTGCGAGTGCTGATGTCGCGCCAGCTCCCGATAGGACTAGAAGTTTACCCAACCAATCAAATGAGTCATAAGTCCAGCCGACATACTAACCACTCAAGGACACTATCTGGTTGGTTGGATTCCAATCCGGCCTTGGACATTGTCGTATGTTTCTGTTTTCACCTTGTGAAATGTCGCGATACATATATTTTTCCCTGGGCCCTTGCTGGTGAGTTCTAATTTGGGGATTCGATTGAGGAGAGTTGGACGGACGACAAAGGCAAGTTCCCAATAATCCAGAATGGAGAATTTGGGAGGAGAGAACTTCCAAGCGGGGCAGAGTAAACGTAATGACAAGCCCTGAAAGTGAATACAATCCGGCGGGAGGCGGCCGACATCGACAAAGGGACGAGAGGACTTGCTTGTCAGGGATTTTGGCAGGCCAGAAGCGTGCACCGATTGAAATGCAACAAGCAGGAAGTATTAACGACAAAGGCGGAAGGAGACTGGAGCGACAATTTCGGGCTTACTAGCCGTCGTCAATTAGCAATAGAATGGTCAATAATACCGTTAGAGAAATCAAGTCTGTTAATGCTATTGCATAGGTGAAGAAGCAGTTCCCTCGCAGCTCTAAGCCCAAGTACACCTAATAATGCAGTTAGATGTGAAAGAAGACAAACGTTCAGAGGAAAAGAGATGGAGGTGTGCTGTGCGACGAAAGCCTAGATATGATTAGGCGCAGGGGGAGAAAAACTGAAAAACCGCGAGAAGACAGAAAAGGTAGTACTTGTGCTTGCAGTTGGTACGTCTGCGATTAGGCCTGATTTAGCCAGCCTCGATGATGTCCCGAACTGTAACTCTCCACGCGTGACGATCCGCGGCAGCAGATCTGGACAGTTCAACCCATTCTCTTCGTCAACGACGGAGACCCAGTACAGAAGGTCCGAGAACAAACTTCATGTCTTGACGGACTATTTCGAGCCAGGTTTTGAGTTGAGCTCTTCTTCGACGCCTCCAATAGGGCAACGGTGCCGGCTCAAGGGCAGTAACACTGAGCTCACGAGGTGTACGACGAAGGACATGCCCAAACCACCTCAGTCGCCTTTCTTGGATGGCCTGAGTTATCCTTGCAACGTTGTCGCAACGCGTGCGGACTGTCTCATTTGAGATGAAGTTGGTGTACTTCACTTGAAGGATGGTCCTCAAGCCGTGGTGGTCAGATACCGCCAGTTTTCGCTCGCCCTCCATGCTTATTTCGCAGCTAACCTTCACTGTTTCACTATCCGCCACCTGTGGAGGCGCCGGGTAGTCAGCATCTAGGCTAACAGATAATCCATCTTCCCGGGAAAAGTACAGATGCTTAAACACGGTACAGGATAATCGGAACATTGGACATGAGTACGAAAAAATCAAAATGCCGCATAGACCGCGTTGAAAAGACGTGAGTAGACACGGAAGTTAGCAGTTAATATTAACGTTGTCGGATAGCCGAGGTGGGGGAGGGGGGAGGCAATGTTATCCGGTAGTCAGGGGCTCCGTCTTTGCAGACAAACGTACCAGCAGGTGATGCATATTCTTGTTTCGCGTCTCTGCACTGCTCATACCAATAACGGTGTTCAGGCCACCGAGTATGGGGCCGTTGGCAAAACTGTCCGAGCGCGCCGAAGTCATGCAGACGCTGCCACCGTAGGAGTTCCCAGAGTCCTATGGTGTGGAGAGTGAGAGAGAGAGAGAGAGAGAGAGAAGGAAAAAAAGGACAGCAATGGTGATATGAAAAGAGGAGTGTTTGGAGGAGCAGGCGCAGAATACAGACATGGGACTCTGCCTGGGGTTAGATTCTTCAAATGAATTGACACAATTCCAGATCGTAAGTGGACCCAAAAACAGGCCTCGCCACCTGTCTCCTGCACTTTGCGGAGGCCACTGTAATACAGAGGAGAAAACCGGAACTCTGTGAGCAGCTGGATCGAGTGGTCAACTCTGCACTGGCGCGGTAGGGATCGATAATGAATGTAACCCCATCCCCACACCCGTCCTCACACTTCCCTCCCTGTCACAAAACTAACTGTTGTCCTGCCCGTTGCAGTTCTAATCACGCCCGACAGGTTTTCACTGTAATCTGAACTCGCTTGCTTAGATAACTTCCCTCCCCCTTTTCCCTCGCTTTGTGCGACCGAATATCATACCAACAGTCCCTGTTTTATTTACTTATCATGCTTCATCCCCCCAGGTCACTCTCTAATTGAACATTTTAACTTATAAATACGCGATGACCGCATGTAGTTGAATAGGTCGCCTTTGCCTAGCTCAAATTGTCCGAAAGCTGTACTTTAACCATTCTCACTATATTAATTTTAAGGGAAACCAAAGGTTCTACTTCTCCCCATTTCGTGTAGAAAACCAGATTGATCTATGCAGCTGTAGAAATTTTGGCTAAAAGCAGGTGACCTCAAAATTGTGGATGTGTCCACGGGATCTTTATGGGTCACTAGAAATATATTCGGCAGACCACACGGGGAAGAGGGAAAAACCGTCATAAAACTCACGACCAGACAGCCCCGTGCAGCAGACATGAAGGGCAAACTTTCAGAGTACGGCTGCTCGCCAGTGGAACCGATCTCCTCGGCAGCATTGGGACTCAGGTAGATGCGCTCATCAAAGTCGCCAGTACCGATGATGTACTCCTCGTAGTGATTGTTTAGGCTCTGCAGAGTCAGGGAGAAGTTTTCTGGCTCAAAGAGGCCTACACAACCCGGCGGTCGCAGTTTCATTAGATCCTATGGGGATGATAAAAAATGAGTTTCAGGAGACATCAGACAGGACTTTGCTGAAGTGCACCAGATAGATATCGGTGAACATCTCCGGACGTGCGGGTCAAACTGTTACCGGACATCAGGTTGACGGATACAGATCTCGTGAGTGGCGTTGATCTCTACTGCAGTAGTCTTGCGTGTATGCAGCCAAATGGAATTAAGAACTGTTGGTAATGTTTGTAGAATGTGCTTCGTTCCTGTCATGCTAACATAAGCCGCTGGCTAAATTTCATCTTATCTAATACATTTCTATTTCCCGTTTTAGTCACAGTACGTCAATTGTAAGATGAACAAGACCCTGTTATAGGGTATTACCGTTCTGACTCCTGCATCCATATTTGTTCGTCCTCTCTATCTCGTCTGCTTGATACGCTCCTAGCTACAACAGTTCCATCAACGCGCAAGGCAGATGAGGAAGACCCGAGCCAACACCAGACTATTGGTGCTGTTGACAAAGTACCATCTGCTGGACAGATAGAAAAGGTGAATGAAGCCGATGTTCGGTGCAGAATACAGGACGCAATCAGTAAAACAGGCGAGCTTGCCCTAGCATCTTTCGACGCCTGCCGCAGTCGGGAGCAGAAAAACAGGAACGCAAACGACAGAAGCATACTACGGAAATTCTCGCGATGGTAGATAGCGGGGTTTGAAGGACCCCACTTCGACGGTCAGACATTAGCCCAGGTTGGGGGAAGGGCGTCGGCGTACCTAGTTCGAGACGATTTCTGGTAAGGCAGTAAGCGACAGTCGATGATACGGACACATCCCCGCATTTCAGAACATAGTACTGACTTGCCAAAGTCCCACTTGAACAATGGCCAGGCCGATTAATCGTAAGTTTGGGTTCTTAACCGGTGATAAATAACAGGATGGCGTAAGTGTATGAGTGGTGGCGCAGTTGTGATGGTGGCGTCGGCGACAATGTAATAGCCTATACATTTGGAGACAGCAGGAAATCTACGCACCTTTTCCAGAAGACGAACTATGTAGGGACGGAAGAAGTGTTCCTTGACGGCCTTGCACTCTACATAGTTCACGTCGTTATCCTCGCAGATAGGACGCAGCAGACAGGGTGGAACGTTGGAGTCGTAGCCTGCTCCGCCTGAGCGCCAAGCACCACCCTTCAAGTGGTTGGCGCCGCCGCCGGCTGCAGACGAGGCAGTGGCGGCAATCACAAAATCTCTTGGCAGGCCACGGTACTCTAGATTGATGAGATCGCGTTGGCCAGCAGCCACAAGCATGCCCAACATCCAGTCAAGACAGCAGGCGAGGAGATAGAAAGAGTTCACCAGATCGTCAGAGACGGCGGGGAAGTTGGCGCGCGTCTTTACGAACATGATCCAAATAAAACGAAACAGTTCCGAGGGCTCTGGGTGGTCTTCGAGGGCGAGGCGCAGAGGAAAAATGGTCAAAAGTTATACAAACCGAGTATGGTTGAGCTTAGAAGCTATTTTAACGGCAAGGCAGCATGAATTCGGAGAATAGAACAATGGTTATTAGTAATTATGTGCACATGTATACTTCCGACCCAGAATTGCGCAACCCAGGCGTCATAAAGTAGGTTAATAGCATTCTGAAAGACCTTCCTAGATCATGTCATGCATGGAACTCAATGCAGAGGTTGGAAAGGATTCTTTAAGTGACAAGTTTTGGCGTAGCTAAGGTATTATAATTCGGACTACGTAAGAAGTTCTCCATGATAGTCCATGAGTAAAATCAAGCTGACAATGGGAAACATTTTCAGCGAACGGCGTGTATGCAAATCAAGGTTTTGTGCGGTTCTGACAAATAAAATTTTACTTTCCGCCTACCACGAGAAGGTAGAGGCGTGTTCTCGCGTTCCTACAAAGTCTTGTGTGCACTTTTACAAGGAAATGTCAAATCGCAAGTGTTTAGACCGACGCGTTTTTTCCTTGGTTTCGAGCCGCGCTGAGGCAACCCGATGCTCTGCCATAATGAAATTCGTACTTGCTCATCAGCTGGCGGAATATAAAGCTACAAGCTTAGACAAGCGAGTTGCAGGAGACAGCGACTGTTTCAATAGGATGCCTCATTAAGCATCGAATGTGATTGGGAACGTGACGTGCATCTGCGCCAAGGCCAATGGAGGCACTACCTTTGGCGAGGCAACACAACTATGACACTGTCTGCTTTCCTGGTCCCCTTTTTTCTCTTGCTCTTTCCTCTTGCTTGTATTACTACTCTGGAGGAAAACTTAATCTAAAAAACCGTTTCTGGTGTAAGCACACCTTAACTGTAGGCGTGCATGGTTGATATTGATTTTCTACTTGTACGGACAGATTAATCGTTCTCAAAAAACCAATACAAACGCTCCTCTAATCTAACTTACCCGTGTCTTCTTTGTAGTTTTCGTCAGAAATCGGCGAAAATAAGAGGGGGAATACGCGCGTGAAGTGGCGGAAGGTTACCGACGATATAGCAAATTGGCGTTCCAAATGTTCAATTCTGTCACGCATATCATTACACATCTCTGTCATTTCTGCCCAACGGCGAATGCGATGGAAAAACTGCAGGTTTTACATTAAAATGAAAGAATTCAACTTACTTGGACCATACTCATTTTCGCCGCGGATAGGAGACGGGTCAGTGGAACATATACGTTTTCGACAACTTGCCCAGATGAACTTTCGGAACTGGAACGGCGACAGCATTCGTACAGTGAACACACCAACCATTGAATTTGGTCGCCATCGATCGAGAAGTTAGTCCAGACTTCTGTAAAAGCCCGCAACAAAAATATACAAGTACAAATGTGTTAAGTAAGATGCGCTATTTAGATAAACGATAAGCAAGCCTTTGCAGAGTTGGTTAGACAACGGAAGAGGCTAAGTTCGTTAGATATCAAAGCAAAAATAGCCAAATCTAGTTAAAGAAGGCCCTAACTATGCGGACTCATCAAGTAGTGAACTGGGGGCTGATGCCATGAGATAATATACGCCGCAAGTCTAAGGAAAGAAGCTTAACAGCCTTGTCTAGCTAACGGCATATTCGACGACGCACATTTTTTTACAACGACGCGCTGATTCGCAAAAAAACTAAATTGTAATCATACAACTGAAACTAACTGTGGATTCCAGAGGTATTGTTTACTGTGTACACGTTAAAAAGGCGAAAAGCCTCTCTGGCCAGAGAGGCAGTCCCGTTCCATGGAACGGGACTGCCTCCGCTGGTTCGTTTTGTGACGCACGCAGAGTCCCTCGTTGTGCATAGTTCGCTAATAACTGTTTTAAAGTAAGTGAATTCATAAGCGATTCTAAGTAAAGAGTAGAGCACATGTGCTATTGAGACACCGGCAGTTGCCGTGAGATGAGTGTGTTCGGGAACCACAGACCAGGACCTACTCCATGTAACTCAAGGAGACAAAGCAAGAACAATTCGAAAATGTAGACAATCTGCAAAGGACGGCAATATCGCCCATCACAAAAGTCTATTGAGGGCGCGCTACACAACAAAAAGCTGCAAAATAAACTACCGAAAAGCGTACCCTTGTACTTGTCCCATGCATCCTCACGAACGTGACCTTCTATGCAAATCGACTGACACAGTTCCTCAAACCGCTTTTCGGTGGGCTCCTCTTCGTCAAACATATGCATTCCAAACACCTGTAAGCGCGTAGGGGGCAAAGACAGACAAGCGAAAAGATGTTTGCGGGACAGACAAGTATGCAACCGGAACACTAACGGCTGGCAAATACCGACCGACCTTGAGCTTGTTTGAATCGCCTGGCCGGCAGTAGTTCATTCGAAGATTTGGCACAATACTGTAAGGCAAAAAGTAGGCTGGTTTCAAACGGCTGAATTTTTTTCGGGTTTCTTACTTAAGGACTACAGTATGTCACCACATATGACGTCATCCAATTCAAATACTCCGAGAAGACGTGGTAGAGAAAGGACAATCCTGCATAGTATTGTCAAAAAGGTAGACATCATGATGAGCCGGTTTATCTAGGATCTGGCGGATAAAGTGCGAGTAAAAATTCGGCCGCGCGTCAGGAGCGAATCGATAGCGAATATGCAACACGTTTTCAGCTTCAATCCGCTCCGGTAGTTCTAAACGCAGCTTCAACCTCAACCGCGGTTTCCTTTTTGCCCCGACAGCCATCTTCCCCGCGTTTTCTATTTAAAACTCCTTGTGGGTCATGTGTAAAAACTTCAACAGTGCGCAGGTTGGCAGCCAGCTATTTTAAAAGGTTGTGGGTAAGAATGCAAAATGGTAAAAAAATAAATGATACCCATATGGAATAACAAAAACAAGATGTCACTCTAACTATCCACTCTCACGATCGTTTGCGGCACCGCTGACTCATATCGTCCTTGCTCGCCAAACACTACGTACGCGCACTGGACATCGTCCGCCACTGCCGTGACACCAATAGATATTTTCCTCTTCATGAAATTCGTGCGAATGCATTTCGGCTGAAAATTACGTGGTGAGAGCGCTTGTTGCAACTTTATGTGGTCCTTCAGCCTCTCAGCCTCACCAAAGAGCTGTCCATTTAACTTTCTTTCCTGCCATCTGATTTGGGAACCTTTGAGTTGTCGACAATCCTAGCTCGATATGGCTTCGAAAAATGTGTACGAAAATATCTTCGTTGTCTTAGGGTTACGCAAATGTTTCCGGAAGACGTTTTTGCTTCTCTCCAAGAGATAACGGTATACTGGAGTAAATAACCGATTCGGATGATATCCGTGGTTAGTAATAGTGGCCAATAACTGCGCTGCCAATTTTTATAGGAATAAAGTTAGATAAAGATAAGATAAATAGATAATTTTTTATTAAAGACCCCACGGGTCCCATCAAAGTGGTACTAACAGTTGCCAAGGTTACTCGCCATCCATTGAAAGGATAACTTTGACTTCTTGCTTAGATTTCGCGTGTGTCCAAATGCTTTCTAAGTGGTTTTCTGAATAATTGCCTCACCTGATGCCGGTTTGGTCGCTGACCAAAGTTACAGCAGTCGAAGATACCTAAGGATGTATGTATTATACGTATTTTGAGGGTTACAGGCAGTGCCCTGACGATTCTATTGATTTAAAATAATTTCGCATATTGGTCAGATGTGGTTATGTAGTCCCGCCTGAAGTAAAGAAACCCCGGCCACCTGTAATACGGGATCGGTGGTAATAAGGATTTTGGCACGTGGGTCCGGGGAACGCAGAGGCGACGAGGTCAAGTAGTTGTGTTCAAAAGAATAGTTATTGGGGATGAGCGGTTGTACTTTAAAAGGCCGAGAAATAGGTGCCATAACGCCTAACTTTAAACCCTAATCATAACCTATAACCCTAACTCCTAACCCCAACCAAAACAGTACCGTATCCGTCAGGTAGGGCTACATAACCACACCTTACCCGCATATTCACGCTAAAAATAGGATTACAAACATTCAGAATGAGATCGGTTCACAATTCAACATTAATAATAAGGAAATGCATCTGTTCATTGTGAGTCAGTACGGAAAGATAGTGCAGGAAGAAGCATTTTTAAAAACTGGTTGTGAGTAGCCATGTCTTAAAAGTTGGTTTTTGTCACAAATTACCGGAGCAACTTTTCTTTTAAGCGTGCGGATTGTGTCGGTCATCACCTCCTCACTTGGTAGAGAGTTCTATGGTCGGACAACCCGTTGCTTTAACAAAAACTTGCTACCGTCCAGTTGTGTGTGTTCGCACTGGGTTCTGTTAGGCAGTTCGCGTAATTAGTTTGTAGGGGCAAACTGAAAGAAGTCGTCCGATGTCAGTGAGTAATAATGTTCGTAAACTATTCGAAAGGTCCAGAGTTGACTGCAGTTTTGTTGCTCACAAAATAGAGGGAATAAGCCAGGCGCATTCAGCCTCTCCTGATACGACAAGTGTTTAAGACCCTTGACCATCATCGTTGCTCTGTGTTGCACCTGTTCGAGTAAGTCAATATCCTTCCTCATGTAGGGTGTGGTTGCTGTCATTCCATATTCCTGATGGTGTCCCCAAAGACGCCGAAATGTCTCCTGAAGACTTCGGGTGGAAATATTCCAAATGCACGACTTATCCAATGTAAAGTACTCGTTGCCTTTTGAAAAATCTTCCTACAGTTCTTCGACAGCATTAGATTCGTGGTCGCCCATGCACCCAGATCTCTGTCCTTCTCTAGTTTCTAGTGGCGTTTGGGTGTAGGATCTCGCATTTGGACATATCAGGCTTTAAGAGCAATCAGTTTATCGACGTTCGGATGCAACTTCTTTGCGCCATGAACGCTGTGATTTCACTCCGTATCTTCATGTCATCCGCGAACACGAGGACCTTGCAATCCACTTCACTGGTTAAATCGTTTACATAAGCTAAGAATAGTAGTGAGCTTTAAACAGAACGCTGTGGAACACCAATTTCGACTTTTGCCCCTTCCCAAGTGGGATTGTCAACAACGACTCTCTGTAGTCTGGAGTACAGGAAACTCCCGACAAATTTATGCATTCTTACTCGAATTCCTACATCCTAAATCTTCTCTAAAGGAAGTCTGTGTCGGACACTATCGAAGGCCTTCTTGAACTCAAAATATGACATATTCTGGATAACACTTATCTGTGGCCCTTGTCCGTTTCTCGTGCGAATAAAGAACACTCGTGAGGCAAGAACGTCCTGAATGAAAACCGTGTTGGACATGACGCATCATCTTATTTTTAAAGTATTTCGTCAAATTTCTTTTGATAATGTTCTCCACTATTTTAAACGCGATACGAGGAAGACTGCCAGGATGGTAATTTTCGCAGTCGAGTCGTGAACCTCCTTTGTGGATTGATGCAATGAAAGCACACTTCCATTCTTCTGGCGGTTGGTCCTCATTACTTCTGAAATATGATAGACAGGCATTTGTACAGTCCGTTAGCAAGTCCTCCAAGTGCCGCTGCGGGAATTTTATCCGAACCAGGCGATTTGGCAGGCCATAATCGGAAGAATTCGGCCCAAACTACGGCCGACGAAAAGTGCAGTTCCTCGATTGAGGAGGGTAAAGAGGGGGGAAGATGAGGTAAAGGAGGAGTAGGAGGATACGTCGGTTGGTGAACAGGTGGAGGGGCAAATAATGAATTAGGTTCTCGGGTGGAGACATACTGTAAGAAATTAGAAATGATTAAGGTTTTGACCTGGTAATCAGTCCCCAGTCGTCCGTCTGCAGACCTAAGGGCGGCGATCAGTTCCCGAGTCATTTAGTACTCCTTATATGACCATATAGGATTTGGGGTGTTCCGACGAAGTTTGCAGCATGTTCAGTTCGAACTTCCTTCTTAGTTTGGTAGCCCCACTTATACAAATGTTTCGTCGTTGCTCATACTCCCTTAAGTGCACTTCAGATGCCGTTAGTCTGTAACTCCTCTAAAAGCGATTTCTTTCTTCTAAAGAGGCCGGAGAGTTCAAGTTTATCCACCTTGGGCAGTTTGTAATTGTCTTTTTTTCTGAGAGGACGGTTAAGATAAACAACTCTTTTTAGTAAGGAACTGAATGTCTTCCAATTGTCATTTACTCCACCGTAAGATTCTGTTTCCCAGGGCACCTCTGACACTTCCCTTCTCGCGAGTTACTAGGCGCCCTTCTGCACGTTTCTTGCCCAACTATCAGAGAGAAATGGTTCCGATAGCAACGAGTGCTCGAGATGTAACGTAACGTGGTCTGTATACCCTAATGGTAGTCGCTCCTGCAGGTCTAGCCCAATTTCCGCCTCTTGGGTAATAAAAAGGCCACGGCAGTTTAACTGTTATCCTTCCCTAGCCTGCATTTCAAAGGCAGCGTTCGGACAGGAACGTTTGTCTGTTGCTCACTATATTACCTTGTGATTAAAGTTATCGGCCAGCCCCTCTAAAGTTCATGTTTGCCAACCAACACAAGAAGCCTTAAATTCCCCAACGATAAGGACCTCTTTCTTTTAACCGGCTTTATACGTTTTGTTTACGAGAATGAGTTTTTCGTGGGAAGTCTGGTTTGACAAAAGGTACGCAACCGGAAGCGTCAGTGGTCGAAAATATTTAGCAGATATCGTGAGGTTTAACAGTTCCACACCCTGTGCCGGAAAATGTACCGCAGCCATATCGATCGGCTTACATGTGGCCTAAATTATGATCTCTCTTCCCTGGCTTTATCCGTATCTCCTGGACTGTTAATGTCTTCCGATTGATATTTCTGAATCAAAGATAGCTACAGACAGCTGCGTTTCTACGAAAGCGACAATTTGAATAATGTTTATTTCTATCGTGAGTGTACAGCTGTATGTAACGAACTGGCGTGTAAGCAGTAGGATTTTCATAGGCATTACCTATTATCCTTACCAAATAAACCGAAAATCTGCCGGGGACACTAACATACACATGATGCTCCTGTCTTGACTGGCTGCACTGCTCACTCACAGTCAGTCACCTCATGGGCTTATTCGGCCACATGCGCCTACACCGCAGACAAAATCCAACATCGCAAGTCTCTCAATCAGTTCATATACCCCCTGAAAATCCGTCCCACGAGACTCAACAGAATCGTGGAATAAACGCCTCTTTCTTCAGTGGGAAGCGTTCTTCTGCTCCTTCACAAGTGACACCTATGCTACTCTAACGCATGTGAGACTTAAGCAGTCCTCCCCATTTTACGAGATCCTGGTGTGCTGTGTGAGGGCAGATCGCGTGTGGCGTGCGCAGATCTTCGCGGCCTTTAGCGCCCTATGCTAGCTTCAACTCCAAGCAAACTAATGACAGTCTCGGTGGGTTCCGCTGTCTCGCAAACCTGATGTCCGTCCGGCACCATGGTCATATCTGCTGCGGTTTGGGGTGCAAGCGGTCACTTCCGATCCACGACGTCTATCTGACGATAAGCGCTTCAAATCTCTATGAATCGTCGTCAGAAGGACGACTCTGTTCCACGCAAATATTTTCCTCCATGAGAGGTGTTTTTCTCTATACAAGACTCATATACCACGTGCGTTTTTATTTAAGGAGTTCTCTTCCACTGCTTGCTGATCTTCATACTTCACGATCTCCAGATTACCTTGACGACACCAGCAAGTGCACTTCCAGCCCAACATTTATCATTATCGCAAACATGAAAAAGTTCAGTATAGGTCAATATATTTTAAGGATAGTAGACAATGCCTTTGCAGACCCTATTTAAAACGGTAGAAGCAATATTTAGCTTTAACTAAACATGGCAATAAAATTTTGTCAGTAATAAATACACCTAACAGATTATTTTTTGAAAATGCAGGACCGAAGATGGAGAACATTCCGTGGTAGATGATATCGGTAAAATGAAATGACAATCACCCGCATTAGCGGCAGGTGTATGCAAGGCGTTGGTTTAACACAACAGAACTGTTGGCTGTACGTGCTCACCTATTCGTTTCTGTATTTATCCGTGAGTACTGTTTGTTCCCAATTAGCGTACACAGAGGGGTACTCATTTAAAATAACATCATTATTACACAGCAGAGCCCAATCTACTGGCCATGAAGGGGGTTGTGTTCCTCAGCCACCTAATTCAACAGCGAACACAGAAAAAGCGGAAAAGATTGCTCACGCATTGTGAGACGGATGTCGACCTCGCCGTGCGGTTAGAAGGGTATTGGACAATTGTTTTCTTCTCGGGAACATAATACCAGTATTCATTGAATTTCGAATTCATACGCCCCAGATCAAAGCAAAGGACAGGGAAAGTTTCAGGATAACCAAAACGCCCACATTCAAAAATTGGAAGCGTTGCAGATCTCAGCATCACATAAAAGCAGAAGAGACAGAGATCGAAGTCATAAAAATAATACCCAGGCTCAGCCGAAACAAGGGCAGAAAACTGGTGAACCCGCCGTCCTATAGCAACATTCTACTACTATGTGCAGCCCGCATAAATGGAGTTTGCAGACTCTTGTGACGTGCCGACACACCGGCAGAAAACGGGTGTTGGGTAAAGCACAAAAAATAAACGGAAACTCGCACTGATTTCCTACGAAAGCGATATCATTCCGCCGTATGGGCAGCAGTCAAAACAAAATCCCAAGTGTGAGAGTTTAGGTAAAACGGATATCTGACGGCTCGACGGTCGCTGCCGAAGATGTCCCCGCGTACTTAGCAGGAAGGTGCATCAAACACGCTGACTATGGTGGCAGCGGACTTGCGCAGCATCTACCGCACTCCCCTCCTCCTCCTCCTCCTCTCCTATCTGGATCCGGTGCCAATATATAATCAAGAAAACCGGAGGCGGAGGAGGGCGCAGATGAATGGCACAACCGAGATCGCATCCTGGCGCTCCACTGCACACCTTCTGGTCACTAGGAAATGACCAGGATTTCATCCAACAACAAAAGGGACTGGCGCGGCCCGAGCCGCACCCAGGGGTGCCGCCACACCCGGCTTGGATCCCGCGGAAAAGAAGTGCCATTAAAGCTACGTTAAGAACGGACCATTGTGGCCTGAATCTTAGATCACCAACTTACCGCTCCAAGTAAGCACACGCTGGGCCGACTGAGTAAAACGGAAATCTGATTCTGCAGTGGGCAGCAGCGTTATTTACAAAAATACTATTAAAATAGAAGGAACCAATTTTGACGCATTTATGCGCTTCAAGCCCAATTTATTCGTAGTTAGCGGAGCAGTCAAACCGAAAAATAATGCCCAGTCTGCAGAAGATGGAATGCCCCCTACCCCAACCGGCACTCAGCTTAATCGCCAAAAATGAAGTAGTAAAAGTGGTCGCAAAACCATCGTCCATAATTACCATGCATAAAGTAGGTTAGAACCATTGCCTACCTCAGCAGTATACTGACGCTTTGCCAAACGAAGGTGAGTCGCCTGCTGTTCTCTGGGCAAATCAGGCTAGGTGATATCAGCCGTCATGTCTTGTCTATATCTCGAGACAAAGCCATTACAAATAATTTGGCAGCCGGTGTTTGAACTAGACATCTACTATAACGAACGTGATATCTGTGAAATATACACGCTAAAACATTTTTGAACCGCACAGCACATAGATTGCGTGGGTGAAAATGAGGTTACTGATGAGGAAGTCGAGAGATGAAGGGGTAGGGACAAAAAAGACTCCAGAGTAGCTGGTGGAAGCACCATTCAATTTAACTAAGATTTTCTTTGGCCAGGGGCAGTCATACTGGTCGCCGGCTACCAGGCACCAGTTGACTTTGAAGGCAACAACGCACACAAAGGGTCACTGTTTGGAACTACTGTGTAAACTCACATGTTCTCATCAGCACACTAATTAATGTTCGATGAAGTGTCTCTGGGCAAATACGCGACACAAGTGCTTTAACAGAAACAATTCAATTCAACACAATTCAATTATTTTTATTAAAGACCCGTCGGGGTCCCATCAAAGAAAGTAAAAATAAATTTACATGCAAATTTTAGACGATGTAGGCAAAATCTGCACAAAGTGCAATGCATAGTTTTTGAGATTAGAAGTCCGTTAAGCAAAATGAAACTGAAAAAAAAATGAAAAAAACGAGGGGTGAAAAAAAACTCCAAAGCAAAATTTAAAAATGATTGTAGTAATTTAACAGGAGAAAAAATACCCCTCAGAAAAATAGCATCAGAAAAAACAGGGAGGACTGGCCTGCATGTGGCGGTACAAAATGGAATATAGTCCGACATCAACATGGCCGAAATAAATGTCAGCTGTATATGGCATTGTGTAACGGATTTCATAAAATGG
>CACRXP010000191.1:433556-455955 GCA_902702965.1 Spirometra erinaceieuropaei | reverse complement strand
AAAGATTTTGCTAAGCAGAGGAGGAAAATCTCTTAGCTGTTTTATCAAAGAGTTTGGGATATTGTCCGTACCTACTGAGTGAGAGTTAGGAAGATGACTTATCAGTTTTTGAATACATTCAGGAGAAAGATTAATGAAGCTAAGAGAAGCATCAGACAACGAAGGAATTAAAGGGATCGGATCAGTTTCAATGGTGAAATGCTTGGCAAAGTACGAATTTAAAATTTCTGCTTTGCCTGACTCCTCAGTAATGAAGGCATGGCTAGCACTAAGCAAGGGCGGAATGACTTGGTGGGACTTAGCAGATGATCTCTGACGGAAGATCTGAGCAACTGATTTAGAAGCATTCATGTCATTAATAGCTAAAGACTCTCTACGCCTATCTCGCTCGAGCCTCATTTTCGAAGCTAGTTCAAATATTTCGACGATTCTTAGATGAACTGATAATGAGCTCACAGAAGGATCTTTAAACTGTTTCCGTAACTTTTTAAGTCTGTTTTTAAGAAAGTGTGGGATAGCGGTGGAATTAGCACTCGGTTTGAACATCTTCCGAGGAATAAGGTCAAGAAGACCTTCTGTTACGCATTGTAATAAATTGTTGAAAAAATTTAGATCATTATTTGAAAAAAATATTGTGCCAATCAAGAGTGCATGTAAAGTTATTTACTAAATTCTTATTAACATTAGCAAAGTCAAAAATACTACGTTGAACTGTTGGCTTTGCGGAAATGGCAACTGGAAGGCGACAATGAATTAATGCATGATCATTTGCAAAGAGGTCATGATAAAAATCCATAGATACAGGGAAGGTGCCATTAGTAAAAATTAAGTCTAAAACACTATCGTTTCTGATCGAAGAGTGAACTAATTGAGTTAGGTTTGAAAAGTAAATTGTATCAAGCAGCTTCTGGAATTTAGGAGGAGAAGTATGTGTGTGCCAGTCAATTTCTGGCAAATTAAAATCGCCTACGATTATCTTGACATCAAAAGAAGTTTCTGCAATTTTTTCAAAGAGTTCACAAAGTTGGCTTTCATTTCCAGAGGAACAAGGAGGATTATATACACATCCGACTAAAGCTTTCCTATTTTGCGGAAGGATTACCGAAGCAAAACATTAATTTCCAGAGAAGGAGGAAATGTTCAAGTTATAAGGCGATTGTGCAAGTGATGCTCTTATGTAAAGAAGGCATCCACCGCCGCGTCTGTCGGCACGGTCCTGACGGTATAAACTGAGGCTATCTATGTTAAGTGCCGAGTCTGAAATTAGAGAGTGGGCCCAAGATTCAGTAATGCACAATACGTCTGTGTCAAACTCAACAGCTACACTTCTTAGGTGTGCCATCTTTTGCACGACAGATCTTGCGTTGAGAGAGACAATACTGAGCGTATTCCTAATATGTAGGTTCTGCTCATTGCTACTTATAAAAAAGGAAGAGCCGGAGTTGGGTGAAATAAAAGCCTGTGAGACTAGTTTTAACGGCCATCAAGTGCTTATTATGATGAGTTCAACGTAAGGATTAAGTCACTCAAACTTATTTATCCGATGAAACTTCTGCTCCCGACCGGGAATGTCCCATACTTCATTTCTAACCTGCTGGAACGTGAAATTTATAGGCTCTTTAAAGTTGATATAGGGACGGAACAACTTTTTAATCCTTGTAGTTCTACTGCCCCCCAAAAAGGATGGAAGCCTGCCCTTAAAATGTCCCAACAGCGTCCTTCGACTAGAAACTATCATGGTCATATTCTCACATATACCTCGTCTAACATACCAATTTCGGAACGAAACTCAAAACAGCTCAAAGTTCTAACTGTCGTGTCGGTGGTAGTTATCTCTTTTGATCTTTGCAGAGCCCAAAATAAAGTGCCACAGAGAAGACTTTTAGTATAGTTGGAAGCTCTTACCACCCGGACTTCTGTACTCAACTTTATGGTGTCCCACTTACTCACCAAGCACGAGAGGGTCATAGTTGATAATTGCTAGATACTGCCTCACTCAACCACGAGTGGCGTACTTGAAGACACGGTCCTGGGTTTGCTAGGTTTCCTACTTTATACCAACGATATCTTGTCAGAAGTTCGCAAACGTTCATTTATACCAATGACTTTAATGTTGCTTGTCCGTATTTTAAGGATGCTGCAAATGTTTGCTCTGAAAAAATCACATCCGATCTGCTATGTATCTGGAAACGGAATTCAGCTTTGCAGATGGAGTTTTCTTCGTCCAAGTGTGGGTTCCTATCTCTTGGCCCGTCCAAGCTCACTGAATCCATGATTTTTTGAAGTTACTCACTCCGAGAATGCTTCATCATAAAGGATCCGGATCGAATCCATGCAAATATGCTTGCATTATTCCCTCATCCAGATCGAATATCTACAGAGGCTGCGCAGACATGCGGGTTGATATTACATATATCTTCCCTTCCAGAAATAAACTTATGATTTTATCACACCTCTGCATCTCTTGTCATCCAATATGTCTGTCCTTTTCTTAGCTTAATGAACGCTTTTGGCTGTAGCGAATTCGAAAATGTTCGACGCGTTTTTACTCGAAGAATCTTCCCTCACACTGGATCCGATATCACTTCTATTGAGAGGTGTCCGTTGGCGTGCATCACTTTTAGGTGTGAAAAGACTCAAAGCTGGCTTCCGATTCCTGTTTTGCATTAAATCCTGCACCTATCTTCCGCGTCTTGACGCTCTTAATCCAGTTGATCGGACTTTTGCCATGGTCATTCGTGATTATTCCGTCACTTTTTTCTCTACCTAAACATTTCCTCATTTTGCATTGAAATGCGCCTTCATTTGAAATAATCTTTCACTAGAACTTAGGTAATCGCCTAAATAATAGGTGTTCAAATCGAAGTTACGCGAGCATCTTACATTGGAAGCCATGGAGTCGTAACGGACTGTTTTATTTTCGGGCACTAAAATTCTGGACTTCGAAAAAAATCCTCCTGGGATTTAATGGGAGTTAATATATGCCATGCCTGTTCAAATGAAAGCTCGTTCTTAGATTTTTGCAACCGCTGTTTTTAATTGGCCGCTAAATCCTCTGCTATCATTTGCCCCTGCAGCGATAATTCTCACGGACTTTAATGTCACCTAATTTCGACCCCATTCGATCTGCTGACGATCACGGTGGATTCTTCTGTTTTTGCCACGTTCTAACAGTTTGGTCGGTCGACAAAGCAGTGTTAAGGTCGCATCACGGTGCACTCTGATGACCTTTGCGGTCTTTAACATCCTCTCTTCGCTAGAACTCTAAGCGAGCTGTGAGCGATCACGGTGGCTTTCTTCCTTTTCGCCACATTGACGGCTGCTTCTGCCGCCACCTCAAAAAATTATGATAGCATCTGCAGTGAGTAGTTCCATGCGGTTTTGGAGTTCTAGGTTGACGAGGAACTTTGCAGGTCGGTTCTGTTTCACACGTACGCCAACTTTTACATAAACAGCGATTTTTCTCCTCAAGAATTAACAAAATCACAGTCTTTTAGGCTTTCTTAAACAGATTTGAAATTTTTTTCTGTCCGCTGACCGTTTTTCATATGAGACTGCCAATTTCATGACCATAATCTGAATACAGTAGAATATTTGCTTATTTGTCCTAAAATTCCCACGAAAATGCATTTTTACTTTCCGCGGAAGTACCCTTACGGGTGCCGAGTAAAACAGCAACCATCTTACACCGGAAAGCAAAAAGGCACTGTTAACGGTCTCATTCCCGAACACTCAGATTCTTGACTTCGAAAAGGGTCCTCCGGGGATTTAGTGGTTGATTAAGTGGTAACTCTTAATTATATCATTAGAAACCCTGTGTTTAATTGGTTTCTAAATCCAATGCTATCACTCCCCCCATAGCGACAATTTTCGCGGTTTTTGATGTCATCTCCCGCATTCCGACCTCATGCGGTCTGTCGACGCTCACGGCGGAACCCTCAGTATTCACTGTCTACTAGTAGTTCGGTCGTACCTCCCTTCCTCACTGCTCGGCTGAGCTCGAAGCGTGCTGTGGCCGATCGCATCTGGGTTACTCTCGTCTGGCCTCTTTGACGCGGCGTACCAATCCGGCCCAGACGATCTCAATTGTGAATCCCGTATACAATGCCATTTGCAAGCCAGTCCTGTCTGACCCACATTCGTACCCATCAAGGCTGACATTTATTGCTACCCTGACGATGACCGACAACATTCCGTTATATACCGCCACCTACAGGCCAGTCCTGCTCGTTTTTTCTGCTATTATTTTTATACAGGGTTTTTTTTCTCCTGTAAAATCAATCCAATCATTTTTAACTTTTTGTAAGGAGTTTTTTTCACCCCTCAATCATCATGTTTCTCAATGGACTTCTAATTCAGAAACTAGGAATTGCATTTTGTAAAGATTCGGTCTACCTCGTCTAAAACTCGCATGCAAATTTATTTTAACTTGCTTTGATGGGACCCCGAAGGGTCTTTAATAAAAATTATCTATCTATCTGAAAGAAAGGGAAATACAAGGGGGGTAAACTCGTAGACATAATTTTGATCAAGTAATCATTTCGCATTTACTCGTGTTTGGTCCCCTGGTCTTTACGTAATCTAAGTCCAAAGTAGGCCAAATATATGGACAATCGATCTAGACTCACTAAGACGTGTTTCTGTGGGTGATCTCGATTTGCTGACTCGGGAGATAGTGAGGCCTCATGATAGTATTTCCCGGAGTTCATGAAGAAACTAAATAAGGTAAATGCTCTTTGGAAATAGCAGGACCCTGCTTTTGATTCACGCGGACCTATGCAAAGTTATAAGGGGACAGAAAGGCGAACGAAATTCTGCAGAAGTATTTCGATTCCAGAATTTCACACTGTTTATCGACTTAAGGAGGCACCGTGAAGAATGTGGCTGATAGAGTTTACCAGAGCTTTCTTTGAGCAGTGACTGATCACAGGAGATATTGGTTACCACATCCGCACCGGAAGTAAGAGAAGAGACGAGATTGTCTATCTGAAGGATAGAGTTGGCAACGTAGTGCCATACGGGCTGCATGAGGTGGAACGTCTGTCCCGGTTCCTTTGATGGACATTTGGGATTGCAAACTGTGATGTAAAACAATAGGAACACAACCACGATACAGTGAACGCAAGTAATCGGCGTTTATGACTTTGGTGACCTTATAAATTGTCCTGCAGGCGGCCTGGTGAGGCTACCCTCTGCGAACAGCTGGCTGTAGAAATAACGCATCTAACTAAGTGGTTCGCGCATCCCCCTTTGTGCTTCATTATATTCCGTATTCATTGTTTACATCTAGCTCGTTTCACAGACGTCAATGCTCAAGCTGGCACTTAGGCTTTCCAACACCTTTAAAAATCAATTAAAATGGTCTTTGTTTGCACAGATTACCCAGGTGGTGGAAATGACAAAAGAAAATAATAAGTATACTAGCGTTAACTCACTGGCCTGTACGTAATTTTGCTCTACAGTGGCCGTGGGGCACCATTCGTTCGTACACAACTACAGTGTAATCCTTCAGACATGCGGCACACCCAGATATCACTGCACAGTACCTTTTTTCTTGCTTCTCCATGATGAGCGTGGAATAAACTTGTATTTTTGACACGGTCCTATGAAAATTGACAAAATCACTTAGGTCACCGTCAATCCCTGGTATTATTTTATTGTGTAAATACGTTTTTCTGCATTATCATGGCGCGTCAAAAATCGCCGGTCGGAATTTTGGATTGAACGATTTGATGTCCTCTGTATACGGAACGATATCGATCAAAAATATTTCGAAATAAATTTGGACACAGTACGCACATAATAATCTAGGAAAAACAGTTATCGATGGACGAATTAATGGTCACAATAGTAGCGGAAATTCTTATACGTAGCAGAAACCACAGAAAAAGCAGTGGTAGTAATAGTAATAATGATGGTTGAAGTGGCTGCAATAGTGATGGTAGCGGTAATAGTCGTCACGGCTAACATTAATAGCGACAATGGCAGCTGTTGTAGTTGTAAAAGTATAAAAGGCCGCTGAAGAGTACCTGTCAGAATTAATGTTAGAAATAATCTGCAAACGTGTTTCATAAATCGGCTCAGGTACGTCAAAAGTACGGAGTTGTTTAGGACAAATATTTGTCGCGAATTCCAGCTTACACTCGCATTTGCCTCATATAATCAGTGCTGGTCCGCCACTTTACCACAGTAAGAGGAGAAATTACGCGTGGGTTACTTGGGTTTATGGAAATGTTCATATTTTAAAGGATTTGTGTGTACATAGTGAACAATTTACTTGAGGCCGCTTAGATAAAAACGTAAAAACAAACCTGTAGTGAGGGTTAATATACTAATGCATGCTCCAGAACGGTCTACCACGAAAAGTGTTTGTGAATATTTCCAGTTACTGTTAACCGTTATTTGCCACCGCTTTGCCCTGGGGGCCTATGTTATCGTCCGTGCGAATGAGGACGAAAATCTTATTTACGTAAAATATGACTAGAATATGCTTTGTAGGTGCACAAGAGTATCTGATTTTATTTTCTCACGATAAGCCTACTCGCGATTTTACGAAGAATTTCGTCAGTGCTCCCCGATCCCATGGTTGATCAGCCTCATTTTGTGCCTTTGTTTCCGATTGTCACTTTTCCTTTCCTGCATTCATTTAAAACGTGTCATAATTTTCCATCCGACCTGCATTGCCATACCGGTCGATTCTTGCCCTTTATGGTATTCTTTAGTTCAGTTTATTGACGGAAATAGGCGTAGGCCCTTGAGCGCCCTATTGGCAACGTAAAAAAATGTGGGGTGTACAGATAAATGGCCTGGGCTGAAACAGTTCAAAAAAACCCATAATGGTAGGACAAAATGAGGACGAGTTACAGGGGGTGAGCTCTACCTCTCATTACTCTTAGTCCTTTCAGAACATAAATATGTCAAGATTTTTTTAAAACTATGTATAGATGGTGACATCACAACATCTACGGGAAGGGCGTTCCATGGTTTAACCACTCGAACAGAGAAGGAGAAATTCCGCACATCCAGCCTTGCCTGCTGAGTTCGCAGTTTTAACGGCTGACCTCGGAAGTTGGTCGTGGTAGCAAATTCAAAAAAGTCCTCGAGGACCAGACTGCAATCAGACCCCTTTACAATGCGGAAGGCTTGCAAGAGATCCCCGCGAAGTTGCCTGTACCTCAAAGGAAATAAGTTAAGATTTACTACGCGGGTTGCATAAGGAAAGGAACTTTGATCCCTAACCATCTTCGTGGCTCTCCTCTGAACTCTTACGAGGCAGTTTTGATCCTCAGCCGCCCACCGTCTCCAGGCTTGTATGCCGTACTCCAAATGCGGCCGGACGAATGTTCCAAATGTCTCAGAGAAAGCATCTTCGTCAAAGTCCATAAACGTACGCTTGATGGCGTACAGTACGGACATTGCGCATTTTGCTACCCTCGAACATTGGACGGATGGCTTTAGAGAACTTGTCGTCAGCACACCGAGGTCCTTTTCGGCATCGACCTCTTGTAGGGCTGCACCGCCCAGAAAGTAGCTTCTTGTGCTGGCGGACCTGGCTGTGTTGCCTAGGCGAAGTATGTTACATTTGGCAACGTTGAACCGCAGGAGCCAACGGTTTGGCCACTCTTCCAACTGATTTAGGTTCACCTGCCGTCTGTCTTCGTCAGATGGACTCCGAATTACGCTCCATATCTTCGAGTCATCGGCAAAAATTGCTACTTTGCAGTCTAAATCGCTTGCGGCATCGTCCACGTAGATAAGGAACAAAACGGCTCCCAGTATTGAACCCTGGGGGACACCACTCTTGACCATAGCAGGATCTGATTTTCCCCGACCGATGCACACAACCTGGTGTCGACCCACAAGGAAGTTTTCGATCCATTTAAGGAAGTTGCCACTGTTCCCTATTTTTAGTTTATGTAACAGCCTCTGGTGTGGCACAGTATCGAGCGCCTTCTGGAAGTCGATGAAGGCTATGTGGACAGCGTGCCTGTCGTCGAGACCTCGGGTCCAGCTTTGAAGAGATTGCAGCAAGTTTGTCGTGCAGGATCTTCCTTGTCGGAACCCATGTGGGCATTTCGATAGAAGGCTGTGAACGTCCAGGAATTGCATCAGTTTACTCTTTATGATCTTTTCCATAACGTTGCAGACAATGCATTTCAAACTTATGGGTCTGTAATTTGTCGTCGCTGCCCTTGTACCTCCTTTGTGTAGCGGAGTAATATGCGCCTGCTTCCAATCGATAGGAAGTGTTCCAGTGTCGAATGATGTTTGAAAGAGCATCGACAAAGGCACAGAAAGCTCACTGGCAAGTTCCTTCAGAAGCTTGGATGGAATCTCGTCTGGTCCTGACGACTTCGATTCGTTCGGTGCCTCTAATTGTCTTCGAATAAGGCCTTCTGAGAAGAGTATATCGCTGACTCTTGGAGTCGGCAGTTCTTCTATGGAGGGAGGAAGGAACCTTGCCTCGTTGGTGTAGACTGATAGGAAAAAACTACGAAAAATACGCAGCTTTATCCCTACTATCAGCAATCTCAACGCCATCAGTAGTCCTTATTAAGGGGATTTGATGTCTGCTCCTTGTACTTCTTCGGAGGTAACTGTAGAGTGATTTTGGGTTCTGCGTTGCTTTTTGTAGCAATTTCTTCTCGAATTCTCGCCGCGTTTTTACAATCGTTTTTCTCAGTTTGCTCCTCTGTGCCTTGTGGGTGTTGAAATATTCAACTTGCCGAGTAACGCATTATTTTCTCCACAATTTGTGCTTCCTGTTGATTTCTTTCTAAAGATTGCTAGTAAGCCACCCAGGGCGTTTGCCCAGTCTTACACTAGTCGGCGGGCAGTGGTTGTTGATGAGCTGCAGACGGACATCCTTGAACAGCTCCCAGTCATCGCTGGCATTTCTCGTAAACAATGAGCCCCAGTTAAGACCGGATAAGTCTGCCCTCATCTGATTGAAGTCGCCTCGCCAAACATTCCGTCTTTATTGGTCTGGAGTATGTGAAGTAGAGAATAACGAATAATCCCACATAAGCACTACATGGTCACTTCAGCCAAGAGGCGGCATGGAGGTGATATCGTCTATGCTGTTCGGTGCCTTCGTAAAAATCCAATCCAGGCAGTTTGCCCTTTGTCCTTCACGTGTTCTCCTAGGAAACATCACATGTTTTGTGAGGGACGCCTTTAATGTTTTGTTCAGCAGAGGTAACCGAATGCCAATTTTGGACCTGACGCTTGTAGGGTATTCCAGTTTGTTACTGGTGCGTTGAAGTCGTCCATGATCACGATGTTAGGTCGACTGGAAAATTTATCCACCTGCTCCAATAGATGAGTGTTGGCGATTTGGTCTGTCCGAGGTGGTCGGTAGATAGTGAGGACATGGAGATGCGGGCAGCCGGTAGCCTTGATGGTCAAACAAATAGCATCCGTGTCGCACGCAAACTTGGTGGTGTTTTCCGACACTGCCAGGCCCTCATTCGAATACAAAACTATACCACTACCCTGACGATGTTCCCTGTCCCTCCGGTAAATTTGGTGTCCAGGCAAGGCTACTTCATTATCGCTAATAATCCCGGACAGCCAGATACCCGTTACTGCTAAAACATCTGGAGACAGCTCGGTAAGGCAACGTTTTAGCTCGTCTAGTTTCGCTATGAGACTTTGGGCATTCGTGCACAAGCACCTCAGCTTTGCACCAGCCGAATTCCCCGTTGCATTTCTCCCTGTTTTCTGCATTACCGTGCTATCTCGGACGCCATTTTCTCAGGGGCTCTTCCGTTACCTGATGGGTTCCATTAAAATCCGTTGCTTCAGTCAGATCACTGGACGTTACGGGCTTACTTATGTTGTCGCCTTGAGCAGGTTGTTCAACGAAGGTGTCTGTGTTAGCTGAGTAGCTGCCGTCGTTCATAGTATTTCTGGCTGGCTCCACTGAAACGGTATGTACTTCCGAACTACCTTCCCCTTGAAGATAGCCAGATTGTGTTCGTCCAGCATCAGTCTCGATTGTAAACCCAAGACGACTTCCCGGCGTTTCAGCCGTTCCGCTGGTAAATAGTCCGGTTGAAAAAATTTGGTTGTGTGTGTTTCTGACGTCGGTTTTTTGGAGAGGATCAACTTGATTTGCTCTTTGTTCTCCAGCATAATTTTGAGAGGGCCATGTGGTAGTGCTGCTGTTAATTCTTCACTCTGCTTTCCAATCCGCAATGCCTTCAGAATCTTTATTTCCATGTCTGCCTGGAGTAATTGGTTTAGTAGAGCATGAAAAGAAGCAAGGTCCTCCGAGGCACGGTCTTCAGGCCTGACTGCATTAGATTCCGACAAACCCTGAATAACCAGACACTGCTGGCCAGTATAGTCCTTCTTACTTTGTCTTTCCGGTGAATTCGCTGCATGTGGGCGAGAACGATTCACGGAGTCATCGCTTGGCCGCATACTTTTTGCTGTCTACCGACTGTCCCACACAACCCATCAGGACTGGTTGTGACTTCAGACTCCTGTCATGGCGTTTCCCTCTACCCTCTACCCAGGGGTTCATGTCTTCTTATTCAGATACGTGCTCTGTAGTCTACTCGGGATGGTTGAGAGAACAAGAGGGTAACAGTAGACTGGATTACCCAGGTATCTCGTCTCCAGGCAAAAGAGAAATTCCATCACTTACAGCATGAGGCCTAGGCGAGAGAGCTTTCCGCGCCAGGGAATATTTTGTGACATCGCTTAAGACATCTTGCGTGGGAGTCGAGTCTGTCCTTATCGGCGGCATCGTTTTCGTTTTCCTAATGTTACCGGCATCCCCGGTTGTAGCTAGTGAGCTGCAACTCCTGTTTGAAGATTACCCAGAGTAGATATTTTTCGCGTTTTTTGCATTTTGCTCTACGTTTTGGGACTTTAACACTGGAGACGTTCTGGTAATCTACGGTTCGTTTCATGAGCGTCCTAAAATCAGCAAGCTCCATTTCGAGTTGTTCTACCTCGATTTAGATAAATGCGCACCCAACACAAGGCTTGTCTTTGTACCTAACACTTTTGGCGGTTATTACGTTTTTTGCCCGCTTTGCTGGTCGTTGGCTGGAAGCGCAGGTAGAGCGAGCACAGGTTCTGGATGCGAAGGATATCTCACCAGACTTATCTTCCAACGAGGTACCATCGGTGGCAGTACTATTGCAGTTAGACTGCTGAGACTCCATAAACTTCCACATGATATAATAGCTATGATTTCGCTTTCGATGTTATAACGAATAAGTCGGCCTGTATATGACGAACATATTTATTATTTCTGAGGAAAACAACCTTCATTGTTGAATTTGAATAAAAATTCGCATATGTTTTCGGTTAAAATGCTCCAAATTATTCAGGCACTAAAGCGATCAATCACGAATTCCTCGAGTGAACTACATACTTCAGCACCCCACCTTGTCTATGAAGTCCTCGTTACTACAAGTCACTATTCAGTACCCTTTCTGCTATCGCTATATTCAGATTGCCTCCAGCAAAAATATTCGTCAGATTACATATGAATGTGCTTGTGCTGTCTTTATCCCCATTAGAAGACAAAATGCCTACGGTTTTCTTTAACTTAATGAAAATTGCATTTTTTAGGCGTACTGTTGCTATGTTTATTTCAAAACCGCCAAAAAGTTATTAAGGCTGCTAACCGTAGGATTTGTATTATACCTAACACAAACCGCATCTACATTCTCGAACTTCTTAAAAAAGGCAAGTTTTGAGGTTTTTATGATTTAAATGCATTGTCCTTATCGATTTAGGTCTTTTTTAGGTCTACGAGTATGCAAGTTCATGTTTTCAAAAATAACTAATATATATATATATATATATGTATATATATTGCTATAGCTATTGAGATTTTGTGAAAACGTACGCAATTGGAATTCGCCTACCATTCCATCAATGGTCATATGGAGTGATTTTACTTTTTTATCTTGGATACCGGCCGTACGTGCCTCACAATAGTGGTATGGCCTAGGCTATACAGATAGCTATATAGCGATGGTTCTTTAACATAAAATAGCTTCAGAAACTTCGCAGTTTCTTAAGCCCTATTTGTATCAAACACGCATGACCAGGATGCGACATTGTCCTGTGTTAATCGAGATTATCTTTAGAAAATACGATAATTATAGTTATCGTATTTTCTAAAGGTAATCTAGGTTCACGAACAGAATAAATTTCTTTCAGCATATATTTTGCCGTACTCAGTTATGTGAACGGTGTTTTGAACATTTAATCTTTAATAAATTTCTCCCGCTTTTTGTTAGCCTACATGTGCCACATTTGCTGATGTCTTCAGTTATTGTGACCACCTACGATATTATTGAAAACGTCAAACATTTTATTTAACATTAACAAACATATTCGTGGTAAAACGTAAGTGTTATCATTCATTTGCCCAGAGGATTTAAACGCGCACATACGCGCGCACGCATATTTTATACCTTCGTGAATACTTATTTGCGTTTGCGCAAACAGCTGAAAGAGTTTAAGAACGACTCATATTCAGTATAGTAAGCACCAGAACACAAAGGAACCCTCACGACCAATTGTCGGTAGCAATCTGAGGCGTACTAAGATCAGATCGCAACAATGCTGACCGATTATCATTACTACAAACTGTTAGGAAGACTGTTAATCAGTTGTTAATAAGCGATTTTGAGTCTTCAAGGATAAGTACTTTGGGAGGCATTTTTCATTTTTCGACTTCTACACCTCAAATAACTGACCAGTTAAAAAACCACACAGTTTTATGCAAGGTAAATACAGAGATCTATCCTGTGTATAAGACAAAACTGTGCATTTTTTATAATGCAAACGGCGGCACGGCGTCTTACAGCCTGAAACTAGGAAGTCCTGTCAGCGTGAACAATATGCTGTGATGGGGACTCTGGTTCCGTTTGGTGCCATTATTTAGCACAATTCTAAGCCCAGACTACATGCCCAAAATTGGCTGGCGAAATTTAAATCCGTAGGTCAGTCGTGAGACGGTACTCGGTAGCCAGGTGACTCAGAGTCAAACCTAGGACGTGCAGCCGAAAATTCGTATATCATTGGCTTCTGAGATTAAGTAAATTATAACTGACAGTTTAATGTATCTGTCTCTGATGCAGTGTCTGTCGATGCTAAACGGCCTGCTTACACGTTTTGCACAGGCAGGCGCAATCGGCCTCACTCGCGAGTTCTGTGCCGGTGGCACACCAAAACCAAAATCCCGTTGATGGGATGGAATTCGGTGATTAATTTGGTAGAAACTCGTCTGATGCGTCCTGTTTAATTCTGTCACAATGAAAAAACTTCTTTTGGCATCTAAGATAGAAATACGTACAGCTCGAAAATATTTTAACTCGCAGAATCATGGCAACATCAGTATAACAAAAAATCGCATACGTCATTGGGGTCATGTGAGCAAGAGATCACGGTATGTCGTCCCTGAAACTAGGAGTATGTCACCTTCCCTTACACGAAATTTGCTTAAACCCCTACCAAGGGACATGAGAATTATTTTTCGATTCAAAATTCTCATCTCCCTTTGAATAAGTTTATTTCCAGTCGCCCACATCTTGAGCATTTCTTTACCTCTGTCAGACTCGTAGTTATCAACTGTTTGGTCAATTTGGCCTCTTTTTAACCCTTATAGCAAGGTTTCAAGTGCAGAGCAAAGGTATTTGGGGCTAACTCCGCCGTTTTTTGTTGCATCGTGGGTTTGCAACCAAGAAATAGCAGTCGCATATCCACAAACTCCTTGCCAAATGAAACATACTGCTATGCTAGGCCCAATTAGAAATAAATACATTTCAGCCGAAACAGTTGGCAGTAAATAGTGTTTCTCTTTACCTTCGCTTTGGCCAATTCCTTTACGATTCAATTGACTAAGGAGTAAACACATTAGCACTCCAGTCAATTTAATACTATTTCTAATAGGTTTGTCGAAACTCAAACCTGAAGTACAGATTTGAATGCGGACCATATAATTTTGCAGAAAGCTTAGACTTCTAATTCACGGTTCCAATAAATCCTTTTTGGGTTTGATTTTGTCAGTGACTCGCAGTAAAAGTACAACAGGATGAACATCAGGCGCTAAGAACGCCTATTTTTAGATAGACAAGTTATTAGAGAAGCTTCTGGGGACTTTTTTGACAGACGACATTGGAAGTTTTTTAAGCACGAGATCCGTATTTACCATGGGCTATCTAACATCTCTTCCATATTATACAAGTCTTGTATATGGGCAAAGATCTTCGGATTTGCAAACAGTGATTTGGTTCTACATTATGCATTTTAGAGAGTAGGTCAGTCGAATATCCGTGAATTGCACGCTGGGAATGACCCGATATATTTGTGACGACGGGCACTTTCATTACTTTAAAAAACGGCATGGTACAGTAAATGTTAAACAAATTAATCTCCAGATACGGATAGATTTTCAGTTTTCGGTCGTGTATGCATGCTCTGCAGCACGTTTTTACAAAGATAAAATCAAGGAATACGTATGAAACGTCTGAGGTAGTCTGTGGCTGTTAAAGGCCGGTAGTTAGCAGCCAACCTTCAATTAAATTACCTACTGGATAACGGTGTAACTAGTTTTACTGTCGTCCAAGCCCTACTTATTAACAAGTATACTGCTCTAGCAAGTGCAAAATTGCCTCATGTTTTCTTATTTGACTTGCTTTAAAAATATTCCCGTAAGTCGCGTTCTTTACATGAGCGTATTGAGTGTAACCTTAAACTTTTGACCATCTCCCCACGACGATCCGCGCTATACGTAAAGAAAGTTGCAATGAGAACCTTGAATTTCAGTTTTGCGCGTCTTCGAATAGATAACCACAGTAACAGGCTTAATGCTGAGACTTCGTACCTTGGATTGCTCATATTTTGGCAACATAAGGCTAACTGCCAGTACTTTTAAATGTATTTTTCAGAATGACGCCCCACACTCGAAAGTTGTATCTGTGCGAGGAGAAGACCCAGGACAAGGGTCCCTCTGTGGACTCAAACGACCTTGACGAGCGCATAGCAGCGCGAAGATTGCGTATTGAAAACCGTGTAGCCCAACAAAAGTAAGTTTGCACAGCTTCGCAGTGCTTATTCTTACCGCAATCCAATAATAGCCCAGAATTCTTTGACCAGAAGGTCGATGACGATGACGACGATACCAAGTTGCCCGAAATCAGCAAAGAGCAGGTCGAACTGAGCATGCAACGCATTGTGAACCTTTGTCGAAATGGCAATGCCTTCATATCCAATATCAAGGTGGCCTGCGATGCTAGAGAAAACCTACGTCGGCTGGAGGAGGATGAGCTTACTCTTATTCGCACCCGGAAGCTGGAAGCGGAGGCCAAGGCGGCTGAGGAAACTTTTAAAGCAGTAAGACACCTACGGGGTTTTGCCTGACGGTCCGTCCTGTAGGTGACCGAGAAGTGGGACAAGGTTGACTCGTTGAAAATTCCTCAGGAGTTGCATGACGTAAGCACTCGTAGAGTCATCCTCTTTCAACCTTTAGTAGCTGCTGGAGGAGCAGAAGAAGACTTGTGCTGCAATGATTGACGAGAAGAATCGGCTGATACATGAAATACACCTCGTGAGTTGAAATGATTATAAGTGACCCATGAAAATCTAGAGTGACTTCGTTTTAGCGCACCTAATGTACTCTTAAAATGTATATATGGTCACTGCCTTCCTTAGATGAGACTACATGGAGATAATACCATAGTACTTAGAATGAGTACGTTCTATGCGTTAATCAAGTCGGTTCCTGAGTTCTCGGTGGCCTTATGCAGGCCAATGCTGCTGAGACCGAGGTTGAATTGTGCGAGTTGCTACGCCACATGGAATATGCTTAGGGCACGAACAGATCTTAGAGCTTGTCTCTACTTTATATCATTCCCTGTAACATAGTCATATTTCAAAAATTATCGAACCTTCCAGCGTTGAATGTCTAGCAGACAACGTTCATTTAAAAACCTACGTCAGCTGGGATTCGGAGTTGGGTGTGTCCGTTCATGAAAGGACGATAAAAATCAAGTCAAGGTTTCCCGCACTGTGGCTGGTTACTTTTAAGATCATTAAAAAGTACCGGGAAGCACAAGAAGTCAGGTGTTTACGGTGAGGCACAGTTTGCCCTGATTCTCGTGGTACTGCCGGTAATGGGGTTTCATATCTGACATATCAGCCTTGGGGTAAAACTATACTACCCTCCGAGAATGAATCTGTTCTTAAAAGAAGGTAAAACCCTTCAGCAGTACCTGTAGAAGTTACATTGTGCAGCGATGAAGGAGGTGAGCCTCACCTTTGTGTTTGTTTACATGAACGGGCACTAGTCTGATGTCCACACGAGCACTGGGACTCTCGGAAAATGCAAAAAAATGATGTGGCAACTTGTAAGGTCTGTCGACTGCTCCATGCCAATGCGCAACAGGAATGAAGAAATTATCCGCTCTGACGGTTCAACCGTCGATTTCGACGATGTCCACCGTGTGCTCCAAGTCAGGGTGAGAGCAGGGATGGTGACTTGCGTGCGAATCAGTTTATGGTGGCAGTAGACTTGCACAGCATCTGTCGTACTCCCCTCCCCTCCTCCACCTTGACCCCGCGTCAAGTCAGCGGCAAGGAGACCGGAAGCAGGAGAGCGCGCAGGTGGTTGGTACGGCGCAAATTCGCAAGTAGGTGTGCCGCCGCATCCCCTGGTCCACAACGTACAGTAACATGATTTTATGCACCAGTAAATAAGGGGGCAGCACGGATCTCAGTTTGCGCGGCGTGCGCCGGCACATGCAAGGGCCATCAAATCCTACTGTTGGCATTTGTTATGGGTGGGCATTCCCGATAACGCCTTCCAGAATCTGATGTAGTCCCTTTCTTGTTCCAGCGTATTTTCCACGTGGTATATTGTGTGCACTTTCTCCACTGCCTGGGCTGCCGGTTTCCACAACGTTTAGACGAGATCCCCCACGATCGCAGCCCTTAATAATGCCGACCGCATAGCCCAGCGGAGAGGTGTTTGACACATGTATGCATGTATGCGGGTCATTGCAAAAGATCAGTCAAAAGTAGCCCATTTTATTGCGAATCTCTTGCCTGATAAATATAGCCCCGTGTAGTGTTAGTTCTCACGCCGTAGCATGAGTGCCTTGACACGTGAAGCTCGCAAGCTCGACCTAACTCGTTACGGACTAAGAGGTGAGCTTGCTGATGGGGCTTACGACTAACTGTCGAGAATTTGTCAAGGGCCACTGTTTTTTGCTACGCCCAGACATTTGCAGAACGAACCTTTGGTAGGACTGACTTATGTGGACCTGTAACCTGACCGGTTCAATCGCGCATCCTTGTCTACTTGTTTGATTTCAGTAGCGTATGTTCGGTTTGTTTGTTTTTGTAATTTTCCCTGGGTTACCGTGGTCGGTCACAGCGGAGATCGAACGGCTGGAGGTGATTTTCGTTAACACTATCGCTTTTTCCCACGACAAAGTATCCAATAACGTCTGGTATCGGCTTAATGGACTCCGGCTGGACATGACGTCGACGTCCGGTATCATATTCGTGACCAAGTTTCCCTCTCCCCTCTAATTCAGCGTATAGTTTTCGCTTGGTGAGGCGCGAGCGCGCCAGGTATCACGGCCAGTCCTGACAGTCATACCGCTTACTGACATATCACAAGGCTCACTATGTAATAATACTTTGCCTATTGACATTCTTTTGCGCATAACCGCTGACGCTTGCCCTTACTTTTGGACGGCCTCGTGATGACCACCGTTACCGTCCGTTATCTCGTCTTCCCATTGGTCATCATCCGCCTACCATCTGCTTCTCCTCACATCTCCAGCCAATCGCGTTAGCGCACATCATTCGGTCTCTTCGCGCTAGTTCTACGCTATTTTTAAACTTGGCGCAGCTTAATCCTGTTTCTTAATTACTCCGCTTAAATGAACTTCGACCTCATTGAGAATTTCGGCTTACCCATGATTTGAGCGGACTTTTGCGACTTGTCGGTTAGTCTCGCCCTTCTTATCACCATTCCCGCGTTGAAGTTGGCCTGAGTTCGGTTTTCAGTTACAAGTCTACCTAAGTCAGTCACGCCTAAACCCTAACTGGAATTTCTGACCAGTGGACATTTGCCGAAATAGTTGGCTTGTAGAATACTCTGTGTTCCATTCGTTGCTTGTTTTCATTCGATGAATTGAATTTGCTTTTCCAAGCGTAGAGATCGAATTGTAATTGGAAGCTCGTTTTCTAACGGCAGAGTCACATGCCCATTCAAACAAGCTGAAGTTGTTTTGCCCTTCCTTCGCCTCTTGCAGGAACTCAAGGCCAAAGACGATCACTTTGTGAAGGAGTTAAAGAAGCGTTCCGAGGACGTGGAAGTCATGGTGGAGAGAATGGAGTCTCAAATGAAGTCTATGCAGCGCGCGTACACCTTCGAGTTGCAGGAGATTGAGGTTTGCGCCACTGGCCCTCCAACCAGACGTTTTTAGCGCGCTTTTTTGCAGGAACGAGACAAGCTGCTGGAAATTCAGAACAAGGACTGGGACGACTTCATCGAGGAAATTCGGAAAAAGCAAGCAAGTTTTCGGAATTTGAAGGAAGATCATTAGTCCACCCTATAGGTCGACTACCTGAAGGAAAGGCAAGCCAGAATTGAGGAGCTGGATGGGCTGATTCATACTCTGCGAACCAATCACTGCCAGGAATTCAACGCACTGAAACTGAGACTGACGACGGAAGTCCAGGTGACTTCTTTTTGCATGCACTTTTGACAAAAAAAATCCATTTGATTTTCATCAGCAAGTGCATTTGTAACTCTCCCATCTTTTCCGAAAAAAATGACATTAAAACCGTTTTCTCATTCAATCACGCAGCAATTGGAGACAGATTTGCAACAAATGAAGGCTGCCTACCAACTGAACCTGGAAAAACTGGAGTATAACTTTCAGGTGCTCAAACGTCGTGATGAGGAAAATACAATCACGAAATCGAAGCAAAAGCGGAAGATTACACACCTGCAAGACCAGCTCAACATAATTCGCACCAGATCAAGAAAAATGGAAGAACAAATGAGGTCAGTTGACCATGTGCTGTGTTTTTTGCAGGTCATTAGTGCAGCCAGCTTTGGTTTCAGAAAGATACGGGAACTGTCCGTGTTTGTCGTTTTTTGGGGGGTTCAGCTAGAAAAAGTCAAGATTTCCTTCTTTGAGACGGTGTGGCGGCTAAGCGGTGATGGTGTACGCTCAGTACGCCACAACTTCAGGCCATATCCCAAGTTGTTAGAAGCAGGACGCCATTTGGTTAGGACAGTTTATTCTGCAAAGAATAGTGAAGGGGAAAGTTGGCAACCGGACGAGGATGCGTCCGGCGCCGCGGAGGCGGCGTCCGCGAGAGCGACGAGCCCTGTGTCGCCGAAGGTCGCCGCTGCAAAGGTGTCGCTGCAGATTGTTTACCCCATTGTTCTGGACTGTTCCCGCCTGTCTTACCAATCAGCGATAGGAGCTGCGTTGATTGACTCCGAGCCCACGCGAAGGTAGTAACAAGCCTCGCGTGGTGCAGGCAGAGAATCGACCGAATGCGTGGTGCAGACAGTGAATTGCAACGAGACAAATCGAAGCCGGGCAGACGTGCGTGCCATAGCAGGCTGTCACTGGGACGTAGGTGCAGACGCTAGCGAGAGGCGCGACGTAGCCATTATGGCTGTACACTACAACGGTGAACTTATTCATGCATCTATTAGGCGTCACAATAATTAACGATTAAATGTGTCCTTATGTCTTGCTTTCTCAGACGAACTCCGGTTTTTCAAGTGCTTGTTCAAAATTATTGTTATTTCCCCTTATTCGGTAGGGCAGAAAATGAACAACTGTCAGAGGACTACAAGAAGCGCATGGAAATGTTTCGTGAACTTCAGAAGAAGTCCAAGTGGGTCCTGACTTGTGAAGCACTTTATATACTCATGCATTCACACAAACTGTGTTTATTAGATCGTTCGGCATATCGTTACTCGCCAAATGATGGGAACGTTAGTGTTTTGATAAATTTGCTCATGCTAACTTCGGTGCTGTAGAATGCTCAATCCAGTCCCAATTCGAGACAGTTGTCTGTCTTTGTGTTACAGCCTATCGCAAGGTAATACCTTCGCCTCCAAGTAGTAGCTTTGGATGTTAAAACCTACCAAAAGTACTGATACAAAAGTATATCCGACCGGTGCCAAATAAGCGGCCACAGGTCTTCCATTACGGCTACCTTACGTACTATTGTTTGTTCAGTAGGTGTGCTTGTGGTATTTTTTTTTGCCGCCGCGGCAAAAAAAAATACCACAAGCACACCTACTGAACAAACAATAGTACGTAAGGTAGCCGTAATGGAAGACCTGTGGCCTCCATGGCTAGAAGGAAACATTCAAACACATCTAGCAACCCGCCTCCGTAGGGTTTACGTGGAGTTCCCATTCCCTGTTGCCTAAAATTTATGTCCAACATACAATGCAACTTCTATGCATTTACGCACACAAACTTCTCTTACTCCAAACCACCTCTGGGCAGTTCCCCATGCGTTGCAGTTGCGCTGTTAACTGCCAGTTTGACGGTTTCTCGGTTTACGTAGTGTTTCCCGTCATCATCTCTCGGTTTCCAATCATGGTCCACTTGCCTCTCCTCCTACGCATTCCGGAGTCCACCTAACTGAGTTGCCAGCATTCCCATTTCGTCATTAGGACTACCACTTACGCCAGCTGTCCACTAACGTTTCCAGCCCGCCTTCAACTTCCGGGCGTACACCTGACCCTGCAGGCCTTCTCTCCGCATATTCTGCAACACCCACCCCTCCCCCCCGAAACTAAAAGGCTTACAGCCTACGCCGTCCAAACATACGTCTGTCACTTTGGGGTAGCTGCTACCACAGGCATTCGGCTCTTAGACCACTGCCGTATTTACATACACCTCTACCGCCTAGCCCACGCCTTTCCCCTTCCCCCCTTCCGAAGGCCTGTAATCTACGCCGTGCTGATATCATTTCCCGCAGTACCGCTCCCTTTTACGCAAACTTACCGCAATCGACAATTCCTTCATCGGCTGTTTCCATTTCCGCCTGCTTCACAGTCTACTGTCCCTCCCAACCGGCTTTGTTAGTTGACCTGATATGCCCTTCCCTGCGGGTGGGTCATGTCGCTCGTTACCAGCTACAGTTATTCCTACTTATCGTCTACCGTGGCCGGCAGCGGCCTCAGACAGTCTCTACGTATCTCCCAGTTCCCGCCCTAAAGGCCTTCCGTAATCACTTCCTTCCTGACTTACAAGGGTTTATCGACGAGGCTTAGTGGACGTCATTGCATTATTCTACGTACGTAAATATGTTTACGTACCAAGCCTCCAAGGTTGGTCGATTAGTCGAAATCCTTACCGTTATATGATGGCTACGTTACCACTGCTAGAGACAGCCACCCATCCAACAGACAACGTCCGTTCAATTCCCCCATTAGTGATCCATAGGTACCTATCAGCTAACGCAGCCCTTCGGATGACAGTTATTCAACTGCTTACCACACCTTACCTCATTCCGGAGGCTTCGCCGTACCGTAATCAATAACAACTACATGGACATATGAAATATTTACTCTGAATTATTAAAAGGTACAATACACTGGCCAGGTAGGGGGACTGGCGAGGTAGGGGAAATCGTCCCCGACTGCCTTGGGCCGCCGGTTTGCCACAACAGTTATATACAACAGTTTGGTTTACAATAAAAAGGGTACGCGATTACACGCTTCCAGTTCCATGCGGTAACTCCTTGTCCACCTGCCCATGAATCTTCGGAAGAGAAACCCTCATCACCAGAAGACAATGGTACCTTTACTGTAGGTAGGCATGGACAGTAAATAAACGAGGTATGTAGTATTCCCTTTACGTATTCCATCTGGGTCTTCGTTCGTTGCCTTCATCATTCGTCCATGGTTGGTTCTCCACAATCGACAGCTTCCCCTTTGACCGGCCGGTAACGGTCACCGGCACTACAGCTAGGCATGGAGAGTAAGTGGACGAAGTACACAGTCATACCTTCCAGTCTTCTGTCATCACCTTCATTGGTTGGCTTCCCCAATCGTCCATGGTTGGCTCTCCACAATCGTCAGCTCCCTCTATGACGGGACAGTAACGGCTACAGGCACTGTAGGTAGGCATGGAGGGTAAGTGTAGGAAGTACAGAGTCATACCTACCAGTCTTCCCTCCGCGCCTTTCATGGTTGGCTTTCCCAGTCGTCCATGGTCGGCTCTCCACAATCCACAGTTCCTTCTATGACCGGCCAGTAACGGCTACCGGCACTACAGCTAGGCATGGAGAGTAAGTGGACGAAGTACACAGTCATACCTTCCAGTCTTCTGTCATCACCTTCATTGGTTGGCTTCCCCAATCGTCC